>CAUYRT010034154.1:0-23640 GCA_963574885.1 Lepilemur ruficaudatus
TAATCCTAGTACTCTGGGAAGCTGAGGCGGGAGGATCGTTTGAGCTCAGGAGTTCAAGACCAACCTGAGCAAGAGTGAGACCCCGTCTCTACTAAAAAAATAGAACGAAATTAGCTGGACAACTAAAAATATATAGAAAAAATTAGCCGGGCATGGTGGTGCATGCCTGTAGTCCCAGCTACTCGGGAGGCTGAGGCAGAAGGATCGCTTGAGCCCAGGAGTTTGAGGTTTCTGTGAGCTAGGCTGACGCCACAGCACTCTAGCCTGGGCAACAGAGTGAGACTCTGTCAAAAAAAATAAAATAAATACAAAATCTTAATGACTTACACCCAATTTTTAATAAACTGTTTCTAATCTTTGGCCAGAGTGGTAGTTTTATTTATTTTTGTGTTTAGCTTTTCCTCATCCTTCATGAGATAGTGAAACAGGATTTACAGTCATTTTTCTGTAACTGGTATTTCAGTCAGCTATTAAGTTTGTTATCCTGGAGGAATGTTATTAATGCAAACTTCTAAATTCCATACTCCTTATATACATCTCACTTCCATGATGGGATTGTAAACTTTGTTTTGCTTTAATTTTATAGCACAGATTTTAGGCATAAATTAAACAAATGACGTACCCTTTGTAAATGTACACTACCAATGACTAGATAGTATTTTTTAAATTTCAAAATATTAAGGGGATGCAAATGTTTTTGTTACATGGATAGCTTATTACCAGTAATGCTTAAGTCAGGGTTATTAGTGTGCCCATCACCTGAATAGTATTCATTGCACCTGTTAGGTAGGTTTTTACCCCTTCCCTATCCCCCTTTTTTGATTTCTAGTGACTTTTACTTCTCTCTCTGCCCATTGATTAGTTCCAAATTATTAGATGATATTTTTTTAAATATTCTGAGAGGGATAATTTTTAAAAATCTTCTAATTTTCCGTTATTTCTTCATTTAGTATATGTCAGTTGTCTCACTATGTTTTCTAGACTGGTATCAAACTCCTGGCCTCAAGGGATCCTCCCTGCCTTGCAGTCCCTGGGCCTCCTGAGTAGCTGGGTTATAGGCATGCGCCACCATGCCCAGCTGGTTTTTGGTTATTTGTACTCAGAGCCCACGGGGGTTTTTTGGGCCCTCAGCCTGACTAACTTTTACCCTATCACATTCTGGTATTTCTTAAATATTTCTCAGTGGAATTGTCTACAGTTGAGTCAGGAGACATTCTCCTTTGAGACATCCTAGTAGAATGGTATAATCTGTCTTCTGCTTGAATTTATATAAAAGGATGGAAAACTCCTTTAGTATTCTGAGAAAGAAGGATTTCTTTTTTCAGGACCAACTCTGCCATTTGGCCTATATACACTCATACTGCCTCCCACTCTTTCTCTTCTGATACGGAAGTCAAAATACTGATTATATTCTTAGAATGAAAAAGGCAGTGTGATAAGGTGTTTTGGGAAAAGTTGATGGAAATCTTCAGTTCAATGCTTTTGGATTACCTAGGCTAATTTCTTTTGTCAGTTTGGATACCTACTGCTTTCTTAGACTTTAGAGTCTTTACTACTCTTGGTAACCTCTGGTGATCACCCATCAGTTTAAGGAAATAATGTTTTCCTATTCTAGTATTTCCAGTAAAGGCAGGGAGAATATATCATAGGTGAGGTCATTGACTAAGATTTGGTACTTTGTCTCTCTTTTAAAGCCCCAGGTACCCAGTTTGTTAAGCCGACAGTTGGAGTCCCACAAGTGTTCTCTCAGATGGCCCCAGTGAGGCCAGGCTCCACAATGCCTGTGAGGCCCACCACCAACACCTTCACCACTGTCATCCCAGCCACTCTCACCATTCGAAGCACCGTCCCACAGTCCCAGTCCCAGCAGACCAAGTCCACTCCCAGCACTTCCACCACCCCCACTGCCACACAGCCGACCTCACTGGGGCAACTAGCTGTTCAGCCTCCAGGCCAGTCAAACCAGACCACGAATCCTAAGCTAGGTAAGGTTTGGGAAGAGGAGATGGCAGAGCTAGTCTGGGTTGGTGGGTGGAAAACAGATGATTATCACTTGGTCACCAAAGCTCCCTCTTTCGCCTCTCCACCTGCAGTGAGCATTGCCAGCTTTGTCACTGTGAAGCGACCTGGTGTTACAGGTGAAAATAGCAATGAAGTGGCCAAATTGGTGAATACTCTTAATACCATCCCTTCCCTGGGCCAGAGTCCTGGGCCAGTGGTGGTGTCCAACAACAGCTCTGCCCATGGCTCCCAAAGAACCAGCGGACCTGAGTCTTCAGTGAAAGGTATAATAACCCAAGGAGACCCTGAGCAAACAGTCATTCAGAAACGTTAATAAATGAAGTGTTTGTTGAATCAGAACTTTATGCTCTGAAATAAGGAAATGAAGTAGAGTATGGTTGCTATAATCTGTTCTTTCAGAAACTTCAGTGAAATAAGTAGGATAGCCACTTGTGAAAAGTGTAACTGAATCAGCTATAAGGAATTCTGTGTGTAATTGTGCTTTGAGGATTAGTGACATGGATTGATTGATTGGAGATGGCTGGGATAATCAAAGATAACTTCATGGGAGAGGTGGATTTCTGAACAAAGTTTTAAAGTTGGCATATGGCAGAGAGGTCTATAGGTAAGAGAAGGGTATGAGCCATGAGGGGTGTAAAGCAGAGGTGTATTGCAGAGGTTGGTAAAGTTTTTCTGTAAAGGGCCTGGGTAGTAAATATTGTAGGCATTGTGTACAATTGTAGTCTCCGTTGCAGTTACTCAAGTGTGCCATTGTGGTGTGAAAGCAGCCATAGATAATACATAAACGAATGAGCATGGCCGTGTTCCACTAAAATAATTTATGGACTCTGAAATTGGAATTTTGTGTAATTTTTATGTGTAGAAAATTTAATTCTTTTGTTTCAACCATTTAAAAACATAAAAACTTTTAACAAATGGTATTGGGAAAACTGCATATCCACATCAAAAAAAATGAAGTTGGACCCTTTATACCAAATACAAAAATTAACCCAAAAATTGATCAAAGACCTAAACATATGAACTAAAACTATGAAACTTTTAAAAGAAAACATAGGGGGAAAGCTTCATGGTTTGGATTTGACAGTGATTTCTGTTTCTTGGATATGCACAGACAGGAAAAGAAAAAAATAGGTAAATTGAAATATATCAAAATTTAAAACTTTTGTGCAATAAAAAGGACACTGTGAACACAGTGAAAAGGCAACCCACAGAGTGGGAGAACATATTTGCAAAGAATATATCTGATAAGGGGTAATATCCAGAATATGTAAAGAACTCCTACAACTCAACAACCAAAAACCCCAAGCAACCCAATTAAAAATGGGCAAAAGACTTAAGTAGACATTTTTCCACAGAAAATCATTAAATGGCTGATAAGCTCATGAGAAGATGCTCAGAATCCCTAGTTAATCATTAGGGAAATAGAAATCAAAACCACTGTAAGATGCCATCTCACACCCCTTATGATGGTTACTATCAAAAAACCAGAAAAAAATAAATATTGGTGAGGATGTGGGGAAAGTGGAACACTTATGCACTGTTAGGAATGTAAAATGATGCAGCCACTTTGGAAAACATTGCAGTGATTCTCAAAAAATTAAAAAATAGATTTACTTGGCCGGGCGCGGTGGCTCATGCCTGTAATCCTAGCACTCTGGGAGGCCGAGGCGGGTGGATCGCTCAAGGTCAGGAGTTCGAAACCAGCCTGAGCAAGAGCGAGACCCTGTCTCTACTAAAAATAGAAATTAATTGGCCAACTAAAAAAAATATATAAAAAAAAATTAGCTGGGCATGGTGGCGCATGCCTGTAGTCCCAGCTACTTGGGAGGCTGAGGCAGAAGGATTGCTTGAGTCCAGGAGTGTGAGGTTGCTGTGAGCTAGGCTTATGCCATGGCACTCTAGCCCAGGCAACACACTGAGACTGTGTCTCAAAAAAAAACAAAATAGAATTACTCTATGCTCCAGAAATTCCTCTTCTGGGTATATACCCAAAAGAATTGAAAGCAGGGACTAAAACAGATTTTTGTACACCCATGTTCATAGCAGCAGCATTCACAGTAGCAGAAATGTAAAAACAACCCAGGTGTCTATAGACTAATGAGTGAATAAACAAAATGTGGTGTGCACACACAGTGGTATATTGTTCATGCTTAAAAAGGAAGGAAATTTTGACACATGCTACAACATGGTTGAACCTTGAGGACATTGTGTTAAGTGAAATAAGCTAGTCACAAAAGGACAAATAATGTATGATTCCACTAATGTGAGGTACCTAGAGTAGTCAAATTTATAGAGACAGAAAGTAGAATGGTGGTTGCCCAGAGCCTGGGGGGAGGGAGAAATGGAGAGTTGGTTTTTAATGGGTATAGAGTTTCAGTTCTGCAAGTTGAAGAGTTCTGGAGATTGCTTGCACAAAATTATGAATGTACTTAACAATACTGAAGTCTAAGAATGGTTAAGATGATAAATTTTGTTATGCATATTTTACCACAATTTTTTTTTAATCTTGTAAAAATTATTCTTAGCTTATGGACCAAATAGAAACTGGCAGCTGGGCTGGATTTGGTCTACCAGCTGTAGTTTGTTGACCCTTGGCCTAGAATTATAAAAACAGTAAAAGGAGTGTGCCTCAAACACAGTGATCACTCATGCTTGCTTACCCTTTGATAAATCTCTCAGGGTGTATTTGACCTTATCGTAAAAAGTTAGTAATTTTTTTCCAGTATCATTGTGTTAATCTTATAAGGTCTTCTTGCTTCTTCCAGTTACCTCTTCCATCCCAGTGTTTGACCTCCAGGATGGTGGACGGAAAATATGTCCACGATGTAATGCTCAATTTCGTGTTACTGAAGCTCTAAGAGGTCACATGTGTGTAAGTGATATCACCTCTGATAGTGATCCAGCGTAAGCAGCTACTGTGTATACCTCCATTAATAATTGGAAGCTTGTGAAACGGGGCTCTAAAATGACCTGGAAGCTTTTTAAAGGGTTGTTTTCTCTCTTGGTCTGTTTTAGCAGAGCTGTGTACTTGGGAATGTGATAGGATACATTTAAACACCCTCAAATAGAACATACATGACCTTACTTCCTTAGCATGATAGATTTTGAAACCACACAAGAGGACAGGTTTATAGATAATAAGAACTTAAATCACATTGATCTCGGTTCATTTTCTGTTAATTGTGTCATGGGATGAATCAGGAGGTATCATCTGGTCCCATTTGTTAGCCTTTTCACTTTTTGGTATTAGCCCAGATGCAAAGGTTGGAACTTCTTTTTGCCCGGGGAAGCGCAAAGCCAAATTATTCTAGTGAGTGGTTATAAGGGATCTAAGATAGGCAGGAGGAAGGAAGTATAAGATGTGGTTCTTGGGGTGGCATATGGCTGTGGATATAAGCTAGAAAAAGCGAAACCTGGAAATGCTAGAAAACTGAAGGGTGAAAGCTAGATGAGAATACCTAGAACCAAACTTACCAAGGAATTTAGTGAAGTTAAGCACGTTCTAGCCTCCAAGATAACCAGAATGATCAGATGTCTTTCTTTATAGTACTGTTGCCCAGAAATGGTTGAATACCAGAAGAAAGGAAAGTCCCTGGATTCAGAACCCAGTGTCCCTTCAGCAGCAAAGCCCGCATCCCCTGAAAAAACAGTTCCTGTTGCTTCCCCACCCTCTTCTACACCTATTCCTGCTCTGTCACCACCAACCAAAGTACCAGAGCCAAATGAGAATGTGGGTGATGCTGTCCAGACCAAGCTCATTATGCTGGTAGATGACTTCTACTATGGACGGGATGGTGGCAAAGTAGCCCAGCTCACAAACTTCCCTAAGGTCGCCACATCTTTCCGATGCCCACATTGTACCAAAAGGCTAAAAAACAATATTCGGTAAGTGTTGAAGAGCTTTGGAGATTACCTTGGACAAGAAAAGACTTAAATTTTTCTATGTATTTAAGTCTTTTCTCTTTGGAGAATGGTCCCATTATATAGTCTTGCTGGGGGTTATCGTTAAATCAATAACTAGTCCTCTCGAAGGAGATACTGTGGTAATAAAAGATAATTTGAGTAGGGTAAGGGAAACTAGTGCCTCTCCTTCCACAGAACTCTGTAGTCAAGAACCATTATCTTTCTGAGCTCAGAAAAGGACTGTCCCAAACAAAGGAAATTTGGGGGTGGAGGGCAACAGATAATGTTTATTCTGTGATTCTACTATATTTCTCAAAGGCTACTGATTTTTTATGTTTTCTGTACTTTGTGCTGTGCAACAGATTCATGAACCACATGAAACACCACGTAGAACTCGATCAGCAGAATGGCGAGGTGGATGGTCATACTATCTGCCAACACTGTTACCGCCAGTTTTCCACTCCCTTCCAGCTCCAGTGCCACTTGGAAAATGTTCATAGTCCCTATGAATCTACTAGTAAGTTTGGAAACTCTTAAACTCTAGGGGAATATCCCTTGCTCTTTACTCATTGAATGGTGCTGGGGGAGCCCATTATATGTATTTATATGTGGGTAACAGTGTAGAGAAAGTACTTTGCATATTTGTAGCCGATTCTGTACTTCACTAACCCTGTTTTACTATAAAACTGACTTTTGTTCTGTTCAAGCATGAATTGAGTTTAGTTTTAAATCCTGAGTTATTAGGGGCTTTGGTTCAGGACCACTATAGAGAAACAAATGTAAAGAATTTATTTGTTTGTTTGTTTGTTTTGAGGCAGAGTCTTGCTCTCTCACCCTGGGTAGAGTGCAGTGGCGTCGTCATAGCTCCTGCAACCTCAAACTTCTCAGCTCAAGCGACCCTCCTGTCTCAGCCACCTGAGTAGCTGGGACTACAGTCATGTGCCACCATGCCTGGCTGACTTTTCTGTTTTTTGTAGAGATGGGATCACTCTTCTTCAGGCTGGTTTTGAACTCTTGGCCTCAGGTGATCCTCTTGCCTTGGTGTTAGGATTACAGGTCTGAGCCACTGCACCTGGCTAGATCTTTTTATAGAAGGAGCAGTCATCTATATTTGGACTTTCGTTTTAGTTAGTGCATTGATAAGTTTTATGTAGGATAAAAGATAATATAAAGTACTTTATCATTAAGACAGTGCTTTCAGTGTAATATATGATCAGTTGGAGTGTTACCTATACTGTATATTTTACAGATGAGGCAGCACAAGGCTGAACACAAGCTCATAGAAGTTAAGTCATTCACTTAAGAGCATACACCTCTAGTGAGGAGACGTTGTGAGGATTTGAGCCCAGTCTTCAGAATATTTTTAATGTCCTTTACGGGGTTTCCAGTTTTGTTGAAAAGATAAAAATATGTAAATGTAGGAAAATGGGATTACGGGACAGTGTATTAGAAATACGTGCATTATATCTGTGGTCCCCCACCCAGGCCACGGACCGGGCTACAGAGCTCTGCCCCTCAGTCCATGGAAAAATTGTCTTCCATGAAACTTAGAAACTGGGGTTGCCATACAGCAGGAATTGAGTGGCAGGCAAGAGAGTGAGCAAAGCTTCATCTGTATTTACAGCCACTCGCTATGGCTTGCTTCACTGCCTGAGCTCTGGCACCCACCCCACCCCCCATATGTGGAAAAATTGTCTTCCGTGAAACCAGTCTCTGGTGCCGAAAAGGTTGGGGACCACTGTAGTCTATGATACCAGTGGTAGGTGAAATAGTTCAGAGAAGGAAAAAGATCTTTGTGGCTTTCACAGAAAGTAATGCTTAAACTTTTAGGGTCTTCAAATAAAAGAAAGATTTAGATGGATAGAAATTAGTAAGAAATACTTTTAGGTGATTAGAAACAGCATGATCAAAAGCATAAAGGCAAATATGCATATAATCTGGATGCATTTGCTACAAATGAAAATCTTTGACTAAAGATGAATTAAACAGTAAAGACCTCTGTTATATCATTTTAACTGGGAGATCTAGAAGTGGAGCAGGCTTCAAGCTAGACCTTAACAATTCTCTTGTCTCTGGCTCATGGCAGGTGGCTGCATTAGTCATAGGCACTATGTCCAGACACAAAATTGTCTAGACAAAGAAGAGACCATACTTTCCCCTTTGTTTCTTTCCTGAATCTGTTTATTATGAGTGAGGATTGCTTTTCTTTTTTATCTCCTTGGCCATAATTGGGTCATAGGCCCATTCCTAAACCAGTTATTGGCAAGGGAAATGGAATTGCCTTAAGTAGCTTAGGCTAGCATTGTTCAATAGAAATATAACGTGAGCTTCACGTGCGATTTTAATTTTTTTAGTAGTCACTTTAAATACAGTAGTCCTCCCTTATCTGAGGTTTCGCTTTCATGGTTTCAGTTACTCATTCAGTTACCTTCTGTCAACTACAGTCCCAAAACAGGTGGAATATAATGCAATAAGATATATTGAGAGAGAGAGAGAAACCATATTCACATAACTTTTATTATAGTATATTATAATTGCTCTATTTTATTGTTATTTTTGTTAATCTTTTATGGTGCCTAATTTATGTAGAGTACTATCCAAGGTTTCAGGTATCCACTGGGGGCCTTGGAAATAAAAGTTTAAAAAAAAATTGCTGATGGCCGAGCGCGGTGGCTCACACCTATTCCTAACACTTTGGGAGGCCGAGGCGGGCGGATTGCTCAAGGTCAGGAGTTCAAGACCAGCCTGAGCAAGAGCGAGACCCCGTCTCTACTATAAATAGAAATAGATTAATTGGCCAACTAAAAATATATAGAAAAAATTAGCTGGGCATGGTGGCACATGCCTGTAGTCCCAGCTACTCAGGAGGCTGAGGCAGAAGGATCGCTTAGCCCAGTTGTTTGAGGTTGCTGTGAGCTAGGCTGACGCCACAGCACTCTAGCCCAGACAACAAAGTGAGACTCTGTCTGGAAAAAAAAAAATTGTTGCTGCATTGGCTCACACCTATATTCCCAGCTACTTGGGAAGCTAAGGCAAGAGGATCAGTGAAGTCCAGGAGTTCAAGACTAGTCTGGGCAATATAGCAAGATCCCCATCTCTTAAAAAAAAAATTTTTTTTAAATCAAGCAAAATTAATTTTAATGGTATGTTTTATTTAACTCAATATATCTAACATATAATCATTTCAACAGCATTCTTTTTTTTCCTCATTGAAAAACAGATTTTTTGAAATACAAATCTTAGGGATTACCGTATTTCAAGTGTTCACTAGACACATGTTTGTTGATGGCTGTCATATTGGTCAGTGGAACTTTGGACTAATCATTTGGGAGTAGAATATACATGTTAGAATCAACCATTGTGACACTATAGTATAGTACCAGGGTAGCCAATCTTGGTCTAGGATAGGACCCAAAATTCTTCACTGTCAGTTACATGAGACTAGGGTAATCCACACCTTCCAGTGAAAACACCTAACTTATTTTTATATAGAATCTGGTGGGTGAGTTTTTGTCATTCCATATATATATGGACTCCACAAAGGGAAGATAAGTTTTTCCTTATGGAAAGAAACAGACATTGTAAACCCTCATTGATCTTTTTCTCTTGACTTTCCACTCTATTATTCATGACTTTTAATTTTTGAGTCTCTTATGACTTAAAATTTATACTGAGCAAAAATCACCTTTCCAAAAAAAAAGAAAAAATCACCTTTCCTTAGTTTATATCAGTTTTATTCTTGGATTCCTTCCTAACTGCCTTTTTTACACCCATGACAGATCCTGCATAAAAGTAGCTTTTTAAAATTGATGTATAATTGATGTATATAGTTTCAGGGTACCTGTGATAATTTAATACATTCATATAATTTGTAAAAATCAAATTGGTGAGGCCGGGCACGGTGGCTCACGCCTGTAATCCTAATACTCTGGGAGACCGAGGCGGGCGGATCACTCAAAGTCAAGGGTTCGAAACCAGCCTGAGCAAGAGCCAGACCCCGTCTCTACTAAAAATAGAAAGAAATAATTTGCCAACTAAAAATATATAGAAAAAATTAGCCAGGCATGGTGGCACATGCCTGTAGTCCTAGCTACTTGGGAGGCTGAGGCAGGAGGATCGCTTGAGCCCAGGAGTTTGAGGTTGCTGTGAGCTAGACTGATGCCACAGCACTGTAGCCTGGGCAACAGAGTGAGACTGTGTCTCGGGAAAAAAAAAAATCAAATTGTTGTGCTTGGGATATCCATCACCTTAAATATTTGTGTTTTCTTTGTGTTAGAAATGTTCGAATTATTCTTTTCTAGCTATTTTGAAATGCACTATATAGATTACTATAGTCACCCTACTGATCTATCTAACACTAGGTCTTATTTCTTCTATCAAACCCTGCCTGTATTTATAATCAGCTTCTCTTCATCCCCATCCCCACAACTCCCCATCCCACCGCAAGCCTCTGGTAACCGTCAGTCTACTCTCTATTTTCATGAGATCCAGCTTTTTAGCTCCCACATACAAGTGAGAACATGTGATATTTGTCTTTCTGTGCTTGGCTCATTTCACCTAACATGTTCTCCAGTTCCATCCATTTGCTGTAGGTGGAACTACAAGGATTTCCTTTTTTTTTAATGGCTGTGTAATATTTCGTTGTATATATATATACCACATTTTCTTTGTTCTTTTTTTTCCTTTAGAGACAAGGTCTCACTCTGTCACCCAGTGCTATCATATCTCACTGTAACCTCGAACTCCTGGGCTCAAGCAGTCCTCCTGCCTTGGCCTCCAAAAGCTCTTGGATTATAAGTATGCACCACCATGCCCAGCTGTGCCACATTTAATCCATTCGTTGTTTGATGGGCACTTAGGTTGAGTCCATATTTTGGCTATTGTAAATAATGTTGCAGTAAACATGGGAGTGCAGATATCTTTTCAAAAAGTATCTTATTTTTTAATGTTAATATTTTGGGACCTAGCACTTTGTTTTTAATTTAGTGGAAATTTTTTTCCTTTTATTTTCTGAAGTTTTTTTAAATTGCAGACATCATGACATTTCACCCCCAAGTACTTTACTGTGTATCTCTAAAAAAGGATATTTTTCTGTATATAGCCACATTCCTTCGTTAAGCCCTAACAGAATTAATCAGAAATCCTTAACTATCGTCTAATACCTAGTTTATTTTCAAATTTCTGAGTTGTCATCCAAATATCAATGGAGCATTGTATTTAATGGTGATAAAAGTATAATCTTAATTAGCATTACATTTTTATTCACACTTGCATAAGGGCAGTGCATGACTAGACACTGTGTGGCTCTAGGATTCTTTCACAAGTTTGCTTTATTTATGCTGGCTGATTCATAGTATTTTATGAAAATCTCATATAGAGATCTTAATCTGCTTGGTTGTTATGTTTCCTGTGAACCCCTTGAAATCATATACAAACTTGGCATATGTGAGCACTTTTCAGGGGATGATTGCATAGTTTTCATTAGTCTCGCAGAGGGTTCAGGCCTCAAAAATGTTTAAGACTATTGGTTCTTATTCCTGTGTTCCATAGTGGCTATCCTTAGCTACATTTCTTCAGATATTCTAACATTGTTCCTCCTGGCATCATTACCCCACCTCCTTAGTACCCAGTTAAAGGGAACAAATATAGGTTACTCTTTCAAAAAATCTTATGTTGGTGGAAAGGAAAAAACGGTAGACTGAGGAAGAGGTAAGATTGAGAGAAGGATGCTTTAGGAGGCTTAACCATGTTCAGGTGTCAGGAGGAGGAGCTTTTGGAGAAAAAGATTCAAGAGAGGGAGAACTAATAATAGATTGACAAAGTCTTGGAACATGGAATGATGAGGTTGGATGAGCCTTAGAATGGCATAAGGGATCTATCCTTCCATAATTTGAAAAACAGGAATCTGCAGGACTAGGTCTGAATGTAAAAAAAAAGAAAAAGAAAAATAGGAGGCAGAAGCTGTAGTAGTTCATGCCTATTTTCTCAAAGTAGGAGCCTGTGTTGGGTGTTAAGGAGGTGGCGGGGCGTGATGGTACTCGGAGGGACAGTTTTAGGATAGCCACTATGCAGAATCATTTTCTTCTCCCCTCTTGAATCTTTTTCTGTTACCTCTTTCCCATGTACAATTGATCTGTCAAAGGTTACTAGAGATCTCTTAAATACCCTGCTATCTGTCTTGAGTTCCTACTTCACTAATTTTCTTGGTATGAGATAATACATGTAAATCTTAGCATGGTGCTTGTGCATACTGTCGTTTTTATTACTGATGTTGTGTGACAGCTGTGGCAATGAAGCTGAAACATAGGTTGGTTGTAGGAAAAGCCTTTAAGATTGAATGAGATTGCCCAGGGAAATCATAGAATAAGACAGACCTGGACAGAGGGTTGGAAAGCACCAATGCTTACAGATGGTCTAGAAAAGGGAAAAAAAAATTTAATTAAAAGAGATAAGTGAATTGGGAGAATTAAAAAGGAGAAAATATTGTCATGCTGCTGTCACGTTAACTGTTTCCCAAACATCATGAACTTTCATGCCTACGTGCCTATCATCTTGACTTCTCTGTGTCTCAAACCCCCATTCTTTGAAGATTCAGTTTATATGTCTTCTTAAAGCTTTTCCTCATTCCTCTATGCAGAACTTATTTATCTGTGTCCTTGTAGCACCTGATGTACCTCTAGGCAGTGGTTCTAAATGGGATTGCAGACCCCTTTGAAAATAAACACAAAATGTGTAAATCCTGTTCCTAGAAAAATAAACATTTTACTCTTTTGCAAATAATTTCAAGGGATACCTGGTTTCCCTGAGGCCTGTTCCACGGACCCTAGATTAAAAACTCCTGGCTTTTATTTGTTTGTTTTACTTTAAAGAATTATTTCAACTTCACTTATCTTTTTTGTGGGGGTGGTAGGGATTAGACATAGTACAAAAAATGCTTAAAGCTTTAAGTTTACAATTTTCATATTTGCAAAAACTTGAAACTAATTCCAATGTCGGTAAGAAAATACAAATAACTATCTTATTTTTGGCCATACTGTATAATTGAAAACATGTAGCAATTAAAATTTTTACCAAAAATTTAGAATTGCAGACTCATAAGCTTGACAGATGGACAATTTCAAAGTATAATTATCTTGAATATGTTACTGTTGAAAAAAACGATAACTCTTACAATAAGGTAAGAACTTCCATTCATGATTGTTGGTCTTTGAGGGAAAATTCTTATTTATACTCACTTAGGTGTTCAATAAATGTTTGTTTAATTATTTATAGGAGATAATTTTTGTCTGTCCTTGAGCAGAGGAATGAAGTCATGTATTTAAAAGAATTAATTTGGCAATGGTTTATAAAGGATAGTGCTGTGTAAGTTTATTGGAGAGATAAAGGTGGTGTTGGGAGCCAGCTGATAAGCAGTAGGAAGTTATATGGACTTCTACCAAGTGTTTGCCTATTAGAATAGAGAAGTGACAATTCCTAGATGCATTTTGAAATGATGGTGACAAAATACATGGTTTGGAGTCTAAGATATTGCCTAAGTTTTGAGTTCAGGAAGAGATGGGGAAGTAAGTAGGGAAATAATGGTAAGCAGAAAGATGCTGAACTAAGTTAGAGTTGATGATAGAATATCCATTTTAAAATGTCTTGTAGATAGTTCAAAATCTACAAATCCTTGGTAAGAAGTCTGAGCTAGAGACATAACATTATTTGTTATGAGCAACACAAATGAAGTTATAGAAGTCAGAAAATTAAGATTATGAGTCAGCAGGACTTTGATCTTATTTTTAGGTAGATTTATTGATTATTTTTCTTCTTACAGCCAAGTGCAAGATCTGTGAGTGGGCATTTGAAAGTGAGCCACTGTTTCTCCAGCATATGAAGGATACTCATAAACCTGGAGAGATGCCTTATGTTTGCCAGGTATTGCCTTTTTTCTCCAGGAAATTTTAGTCATTTTGCTCTCAGGTTGAATACAAAGAACCCACCAATGAATATTGCTAAATACCCACTGCTTGCACTCAGTTTAAGAACTCTGAGGGAGTACAGAAGAAATAGTAAATACAGTTTCTATCTTCAGGATTTTCCATGCAGGAAAAAAACAAAAAAGAACATATCCTCAAATATAATACTAAACCCAGCCAGAAACACATCCACAAGTATAATACTTAGTGAGGGAACATGTATATGTACTAAGGGAGTGTCTGTCTCCTGAACTTGCCCATTGGAGATGGACAGAGAAAACTTTACTCCTTTTGGTTATAGAATATGGATTGTTCTCAAACTTTCCTGTCTTTCTCTATTTTTAACCTAAATCAGCTAAATTTATCACAACATAGCCCTGCATTACAAAGTCAGAAAAATGATTTGATTTCTGTGCATTTAGGGGATTTTTTCCCCCCATATTTTAAAATTTTTGTTGCTACCTCTCTTAAAGCCTCAGTTGTTCACTTCATTCTTAGCCTATTTTCCCTCTTATGTGACTCAGGTGTGTCAATATCGCTCCTCACTCTACTCTGAGGTAGATGTCCATTTTCGGATGATCCATGAGGATACCCGGCATCTGCTCTGTCCTTATTGCCTGAAGGTCTTCAAAAATGGCAATGCATTCCAACAGCATTACATGAGGCACCAGGTACTAGGCACCAAACAATTCCCATATTCCCCCTTTTTTTAAAATTATGGATGCTGGGCTGAGCTAGACAAATAATTTTGATAGATAAGATAATATGCATGTGTTCGCAAAAATTTATTTAATTTCAGTTACGTGCCATGTACTGAGGTAGGTGTTAGAAATTTGGTGAGCAAGGCACACAGTAAAGCATAAAGAGCGTTGTGTTAGTGGGAAATATAGGACATAGAGAAACATATACCTACTCTGGGTGCCTGGTAAGATTTCTAGGAAGACAGTGGTATTTAAGACCTGAAGGATGAATAAGAATGAACCAGATGCAATAGGGCAAGAGAACAGTGTGCCTTAAGCACAGAGCAAAAGTATGGAGGTTCAAGAAATTGAGAGAGCTATTCAGTGTAGAGCGTAGGGTACAGGGAGGAGGGGGAGTTGGCAATTAGGCAGGGACAAATCATGGAGGATCTTGTGAGTCATTGGGAAGCCATTAAAGGAATATTAATGTGTTCGAATTTGCTTTTAGTTAAGATTTTACACTGGCTGCATTTAAAGGAGATTAAGACCAGAGTTAGGGAGACTAGCCAAAAGGCTTTTCAGTAGGTTAGGTGACAGATGATAGTGGTTGGGTATTGGCTTTTGAAATAAAGAAAAAAAGGATAGAGGTGAGATATACGGAGAAGATATGTGATATTTATGATTCAGGGATGGATTAGAGAGGCTAGCAAGGGAGTAGTTAAGAGTAGTGCCTAAGATTCTGTCTTGGGCAATTGGATGAATCATCGGACTAGTTTCTAAGATAGATTTCTATACTGGAGAAAGTAAATTTAGGGGGGCAGTACTACAAGTTTGAATATTCTGAGTTAGCAATATCAGTAGGACATCAATTGTAGCCGTTGGATAACAGGTGTGAAGCCTGGGAAAGAAATCTAGGTTGTAGAAAAGATATTTAGTAATCATCTTTATATAAATCTAGTAGATTTTAAACTACTTGAGTGTCATGGTCCTCCCCACCCTGTTGAGAATAAAATTAAGGCTTAGGATCCTCTCTATCCATGTGGATATAGTCTCTTTCCGTAAAGCCAGCACTGTAGACATAGGAGGAAAACCAGAAGAATCTTATGTCAAGCAAGCTGAGAAGAAAGAGATTTGAAGAAAAAGTTGTGATCAAAATGTCATATATTACAGGAGGGTGTCAAGCAAGATAGAAACTAGAGGCAGACCTTTAATTTAGCAACATTGAAGAGAGCTGTTTTGTTGGTTGGTAGGGTAGAAGTCAAATGTCAGCAGAACAAATGAATGAGAGGTAAGGAAATGGAGACAACTTATTTAAAGAAGTTTGCTTATGAAAGGGACGACCCAGGATGGTAGATCCAGGGGAAGACATAGCAAAGACTAAGTTTTTTGTTGTATTTTATTTATACGATGATATATGAATAGATACAACTGTGTTTTAAAATGCTACAAGGAAAGATCCTTTAGAGCAGCAGTCCCCAACCTTTTTGACACCAGGGACTGGTTTCATGGAAGATAGTTTCTCCACAGCAGGGGCACCTCGGCTCCACCTCAGATCATCAGGTGTCGGATTCTCATGGGGAGCACAACCTGGATCCCTCACATGCACAGTTTGCAGTGGGGTTCGCGCTCCTGTGAGGGTCTGATTGCCACCGCTGATCTGATGGGGAGTGGGGCTTGGGCAGTGATGTGAGCGATGGGGTGGTGGGTGCAGGTGGGGCTTTGCTCGCTCACCCACTGCTGGCTTCCTGCTATTCGGCCTGGTTCTTGGTGGGCCATGGGACTGTGGCTTGGGGACCGCAGCTCTAGAGGAGGAGAGTGAAAGTATGTAAGAGAGGACACAAAACGGAGAGCAAAATGGGTGCACATGCAGTCAGTGCACGCATACACCCACACAGACGTACATACCCCTATACACTCACACTCTCCTCTCCTTTGCTCAGTAGTGACTGCTGGTAACGCACCACGGATGCATTTCCAAATAGGAACGTGAAAATTGTCATTTAGCCTCAAATTATAGAGCTTTTCTGTCCTAGCAAAGAAAATCATAGAAGTGGGTGTTACTTCAATACTAGGCAGACTGAATCCTCAAATTGATCTCACAAAGAAACATATCTGTATATATTGATATATTAAGTGAAAAAACAGCAAAGTATACACAAGTACATCATTTGTGTTAAAAGAAAAACAGGGAGGTAGTAATGAGATATGAATGCGTTTGTTGTATAGTTACACATGTGTATAGTAGACTGTCCGTGAAAGGATATCAAGAAACTGGTAACAAGTTGTTTCTGTGGAAAGGGACTGAGGGTCAGAGTTGAAAGCACATTTACATGAAAGAGTACAGAATAAAAAAAATTTTTTTTTTATCATGCACTTTGTCTTTTAAAAAAATAAAAAAGAAGAATGTCTGGGAGTAGGTAGCACTGTCTGCAATGTGTAAAGATACCGTAGGAGCAAGTAAAGCTTAGGTCACTCATCCAAATTATTAAAGCAAGTCAGGCTGAGAACCTAGTCACCCTGGCCTGGAGTTCACCTTAATTTGGGAGCATGGGAAGTGATAATTCTCAGTGATGGGTTTGTGAGTGTGTTGTGTATTTCTTTCTTAGTCTCTTAAATTTATCAACAGAAAGGTGGGAAGAATGATATAGTTGGCATTGATCTACTTACTCCTTAAGAAAATTTATTGAGAAGCTTTTAAGGGATTTTGTCTCTCTTGTTTTTTTCTTTTGCCCCCTTCAGAAGAGAAATGTTTATCACTGCAACAAATGCCGGCTGCAGTTTCTCTTTGCCAAGGACAAAATTGAACACAAGCTTCAGCACCATAAAACCTTCCGTAAACCCAAGCAGCTGGAAGGCTTGAAACCAGGCACCAAGGTAAGCAGTTTGCCACAGTTTCTTTTACAGACCCAGGGAGAGGAGGAATGGGGATTTTCAGTGTTCTGAGGTTTAGTGTGAGTAATGTCTAATTGTTCCTTCCCTGAACCCTCAGGTGACAATCCGGGCTTCCCGAGGGCAGCCACGAACCGTTCCTGTGTCCTCCAATGATACACCTCCCAGCGCCTTGCAGGAGGCAACATCACTGACCTCCTCAACAGATCCTCTGCCTGTCTTCCTTTATCCCCCTGTCCAGCGCAACATCCAGAAGAGAGCTGTTAGGAAAATGTCAGCACCTTCTTCTAAGTGCTGGGCGGGTGGGGACTGGGTGGGCAGGATTATTTCTAATAGCCAGTGCCATCTGGTAGCCTTTTAGTAGGATCTGTTGTCTAAAATCCTGCAATGTGGGGACCTCTGAAGCAGTAATGAGAATCTTCTTCTTTTTTTTTTTTTGACAGGAGTGTCATGGGCCGGCAGACATGTCTGGAGTGCAGCTTTGAGATCCCAGATTTTCCTAATCATTTCCCTACTTATGTGCATTGCTCTCTGTGTCGCTATAGCACCTGCTGCTCTCGAGCTTATGCCAACCACATGATCAAGTAAGTCGTGATTAAACTAGTGTTTCTACTTGGGAGTTCAGATTCTTAAGAACTCATTTTATTCCCTCCCCTACTTCTAGTATGTTTCCTCTTTTATTAGTAACTCAGAGCTATTTGTCCATCTGTCCTAGCAGGGTAAGAGGCCCAGCTCCTGTTCTTTTGATTTTGATAGTCTGTGCTCTGATTTTGAGGGACCTTGCTACTCAAGCATTCATACCAGCAACATTTAATGAGAGCTTGTTAGAAATGTAGACTCTCAGCCCCACCCCAGGCTTCCTGAATCAGAATGTGAATTTTAATAGATCCTCAGGCAATTCCTATTAAGGTTTAAGAAGCGTGGTGATAGGAAAACTGGCTTGGGGTTAGGATGGATTGAAGAGGCATTTCTTTTGTTGAGTGCATTGTCATTGGCTGGTGATCTCCAGCTTAGCCAGCAGAACACTAACTCGTGCCACTTTGTCTTTCTCAGCAATCATGTTCCACGGAAGAGCCCCAAGTATTTGGCCTTGTTTAAAAATTCTGTGAGGTAAGAGAAAATTCATTGGTAGTCTCTTAATTTTTCTGGTTTTTGCATTAAGTCCTTGTAATTATTTTGGGTGGTGGTTATGTGAATCAGTTTGAGAAAGAGGAGAAAGAAGAGGTACTTCTCTTTTTTATTAAGCCTCAAAGCTTAACTCTGTCAAATGTCACTGCTCTATTTGTCTTATATGTACTCTTGATTCTCTTTCTTAGTGGAATCAAGCTGGCCTGCACTTCATGTTCCTTTGTTACCTCTGTGGGAGATGCCATGGCCAAGCATTTGGTATTCAACCCCTCTCACAGATCCAGCAGCATCCTGCCACGAGGTAAGCAGCAGAGATGGGAGTTAGTTAAGCAAGTGGGGAAAAAAGAGATACAGGTCATCCTATGAGTCAAGAGCATCCCTGTCTGGCCTTACCCATTCACCATGGCAAATTGGAAACATTCTAACCTGAAGTTTACAGAGGACTGGGAACGTTGGTCACTGTGAAGGGTGCATTTTTGTATAATAGGTTAAATTCCAGGATACTGTCTTTGGAGGGCTTGTTTCTTCACTGAGCTAACTTTTTTATTGTTTTGTTTTTCATAGGACTCACTTGGATATCTCACTCAAGGTAACAAAAACTCTCTCTTCATGGTTTAATTTGTTTTACAGTGTGTTTGCTGTTTATTGTTATTATTACTATTGTATTCTTTCAGTTTCCTAGTTTAACTGAGCTTTCCTTTCTTCTCTTTGCTCCCCACCCCCGCGCCTTTAGGCATGGCCAGACTCGTGACCGATTGCATGACCGAAACTTGAAGAATATGTACCCGTCTTCTTCCTTCCCCCCTAACAAAGCTGCCACTGTGAAATCTGCGGGGGCCACCCCCGCTGAGCCTGAAGAGCTACCAACTCTCGTAGCCCAGGCACTCCCATCACCAGCCTCAACTGCAACCCCACCACCAACGCCCACTCACCCGCAACCTTCAGCCCTTCCACCCGCTACAGAGGGTGCCGAATGTCTGAATGTTGATGACCAGGATGAAGGAAGCCCAGTTAACCAGGAACCTGAGCAAGCATCAGGTCTCGGTAGTAGTGGTGGGGTTGGCAAGAAGGAGCAGCTGTCTGTGAAGAAGCTTCGAGTAGTACTGTTTGCCCTGTGTTGCAATACAGAACAGGCAGCTGAACACTTCCGAAATCCCCAGCGACGTATCCGGCGTTGGCTTCGTCGCTTCCAGGCCTCCCAGGGGGAGAATCTAGAGGGTAAATATCTGAGCTTTGAGGCAGAAGAGAAACTGGCTGAGTGGGTGCTGACCCAACGAGAGCAGCAGCTACCTGTAAATGAGGAGACTTTGTTCCAGAAGGCCACCAAAATAGGACGTTCTTTGGAGGGGGGGTTTAAGATTTCCTACGAATGGGCTGTGCGTTTCATGCTGCGGCACCACCTCACTCCCCATGCTCGGCGAGCTGTGGCCCACACCCTTCCTAAGGATGTGGCAGAGAATGCAGGACTCTTCATTGAATTTGTACAGCGGCAGATTCACAACCAGGACTTACCTTTGTCTATGATTGTGGCTGTTGACGAGATCTCCTTGTTCCTGGATACAGAGGTGCTGAGCAGTGATGACCGAAAGGAGAATGCCCTGCAGACAGTGGGCACAGGGGAACCTTGGTGTGATGTAGTGCTGGCCATACTGGCAGATGGCACTGTCCTTCCCACCCTAGTTTTCTACCGAGGACAGATGGATCAGCCTGCTAATGTGCCAGACTCCATATTGCTGGAGGCAAAGGAGAGTGGCTACAGCGATGATGAAATCATGGAGCTGTGGTCAACCCGGGTGTGGCAGAAGCACACGGCTTGCCAGCACAGCAAAGGCATGCTTGTGATGGACTGTCATCGCACTCACTTGTCAGAAGAGGTACTGGCTATGCTTAGTGCCTCTAGCACTTTGCCTGCAGTGGTCCCAGCAGGCTGTAGCTCCAAAATTCAGCCTTTAGATGTATGCATCAAACGAACTGTCAAGAACTTCCTGCACAAAAAATGGAAGGAGCAGGCGCGGGAAATGGCAGATACTGCATGTGATTCTGATGTCCTGCTTCAGCTGGTGCTGGTCTGGCTGGGTGAAGTGCTGGGTGTCATTGGGGACTGTCCAGAGCTAGTTCAGAGGTCTTTCCTGGTGGCTAGTGTTCTGCCTGGCCCTGATGGCAACATTAACTCACCTACAAGAAATGCTGACATGCAGGAGGAGCTAATTGCCTCCCTAGAGGAGCAGCTGAAGCTGAGTGGGGAACAGTCTGAGGAGCCCTCAGCTTCCACTCCCCGACCCAGGTCATCTCCTGAGGAGACAGTTGAGCCTGAAAGCCTTCACCAGCTCTTTGAGGGTGAAAGTGAGACCGAGTCTTTCTATGGCTTTGAAGAAGCTGACCTAGATCTGATGGAGATTTGAGTGTTGGGGTCAGGAGACGGGGAGTGGAGTGGGGGTGGGAAAGTGTGAGGGAGGGTAGAGGGATTTAGGGAAAAGGGGGTATACCAAGTGGGGTATTTGGTTTATATTTTTTAATTTTATGCCACCACTGCCCCCTGATGTTGACTTCACTTCCCTGTGGATTTGTGGATTCTTAGGAAAACCAATAGTGATCACATCTGAGCCGAGGAGCTGGCCCATTGGTCATTCACTTCTGCTAAGAACAGGTTTTTGTGATTTTTTTTTTTTTTTAAATTTTAATCACTGTGTTTGGTATTTTTCTGACAAAATCAAGAAAAAGAAAAAAAAATCCTTTGTGGGCGAATGTTAAATCTTTTTGTTTCCCCATTTACCTCAATTGTATCATAGTACTTCTGGGTTTTTTGTTTGTTTTACTGTGTGGCCAATGTCTTTGGGCATGATGCTATCTAACCATTGTCAATGTGAGAACATTTCTGAAGATGGGAAAGACAAAAATATGTAGCTCACAAAACTGGTTTCTTACATATATGGATAAAAAACTTTTTTCATTGTGGTCTTAACACTTTTATATAAAAATGAAAATGGAAAAAAAGATCCCACCGAACTCTCTCTTCCTTCTCCTTTTCTTTCCTTCCCTCTCCAGAGATGTTGGTTTCTACAGCAACTCTAGATATAAAATTGTGGCTTTAAAAATGCATGAAACCACCTTTAATCATCCAGATAATGAATAGATACTGTCTTTTCCTTACCACCCCCCACCCAACAAAAACACAACAAAAACAATGGTCTTTGCACTTGTGATCCTTGGCCCCTTTCCCCATTTTCACACTGTCCATCACTCTGGACAAAGGATCATACACGTGTCATTAGCAAGCAAAAGACACTGAGGTGATCAATCAGAGTGTTTAGGGTGGAAGCCATTCCCAGTTTGAGTCTTCATACTGCAGGCCCCCAGGGGCAGTCCCTGCTTTACTGAACTTCATCCTGTAAAGTGGAGAACATGCCTGTTGAAGAGATCACAGGTCCTACAGCCAGGAGCTAATTGTGCAAGAAGTTAAGTATTGAAAAAGAAAAGACCATTTGTTGAAATCCAGCTCACCCTGTGCTTTCCCTTATTTCTCTTAATGCTTAGAGAAGAATCTGACATGAAGAAGAAACACATTGGGGTATGCACAAAGAAAGACATGAACCTTTATTTTTCACTGCCAGTTTCAAGGAAAGAAAATTTTTTTCTATAATTTGCATGAGGGATTTTTTAAAATTGTATGTACGCATGGTTGTAAACCAAAATGTACTGTACCATACAGAGAAAAGGAGCAAAAAACCAAATCCGCTTCTCTCACAGCTACACCTCTCTGTCCATCCTGAGGCTTTCGGCGTTTCCCTCCTGTGAGCCAAGGAGGCAACCTGCACAAGCTTGTAAATGGTTTATCTTTAAAAATGTACATAAGTGGAACATTTAATAAAAGGAGGGGAAGTGGATTTATAAACTTGTTTTTTTCTAGGTGACCCTGTTTAGTGGGCTTTCACAGACTGGGAAATGCTCAAGATGTGATGGGCCTGGTGGTACAGGGTGTGACATTTGTTACCACCCATTTCTCCCCTCCCAACCCATTTTTTTGTTTGTTTTTGTTTTTTAACCCCCCCCCCCCAGCACACTATAATATAGTGAACTGGAGTAAACCCCTCCCAGAAACAGCGTGGCCAGCTTTGTGAACCCGTGGTATCTGAAACCAAACTAAGGATCCATCTGGGCTTCTCTTCCCCAGCTTCTTGCCTGATGCCATTTTATTGACAGACTATATGGACTTTCAAGTCAACCCTTTGCCTTTGAGAAAGTTCAAGAACTATGATTGGTCACTTCTGTCTACAACAACCTAATCCTACTCTTTGGTAATCTCTGCAGCAGCCACAGCCTTAGCAGAGCTGGGTTCCTGTCCTCTGCACACTGATTGACTTTCTTGATGGGTGATTTTTTTTTTTTTAAGATCATAATACCAACAGTGAATCAGCTGGGTTTTGGTCAGGAAGTTGTCTTTGTGGACTCTGCCTGCATGGCTTAGTAGTAGAAGGAAGGTTTTTTTTGTTTTTTATAATTCAGTTTAATCAATAAACATGTATTTATTGACTACTTTGTGTTGAGACTGAATGTGTGGATGTTTCAAATTGAAGCTCATAGTTTTCTTTTGCTTAAATTTACAAGTTAGTTGTAATCATGGACAATACAAATGGAGGGATGGTTTGATGTCTCCCCGTTCTCTCACCTCTTGAATTTCTATAGTAGTTTGCTGCCTATACCAGTTTCTCAAAGAGGTTTGGAGAAGATACGCATCAGAATCACCTAGGGTGTTCATTTAGAGGCCGGGCACGGTGGCTCACGCCTGTAATCCTAGCACTTTGGGAGGCCAAGGCGGGTGGATCCTTCAAGGTCAGGAGTTCGAAACCAGCCTGAGCAAGAGTGAGACCCCCGTCTCTACTAAAAATAGAAATAAATTAATTGGCCAACTAAAAATATATAAAAAAATTAGCCGGGCATGGTGGCACATGCCTGTAGTCCCAGCTACTTGGGAGGCTGAGGCAGGAGGATCACTTGAGCCCAGGAGTTTGAGGTTGCTGTGAGCTAGGCTGACACCACAGCACTCACTCTAGCCCGGGCAA
>CAUYRT010034155.1:0-29535 GCA_963574885.1 Lepilemur ruficaudatus
AATTAATTTCTTTCTATTATTAGTAGAGACAGGGTCTCGCTCTTGCTCAGGCTGGTTTCGAACTCCTGACCTTGAGCGATCCGCCCGCCTTGGCCTCCCAGAGTGCTAGGATTACAGGCGTGAGCCACCGCGCCCGGCCTGGGCAGCAAAGTTTTTAGGTGCTTTGACACAGATGTTATAGAACAGTAGTCTATTGTATTTTTTCTTTGCTATCCGTCTAAGATATATTGTTTATTTGTCATTTTAATATTTTTGAAACTTTTATGGTTGGCTTTACTGTTCATTTTTCAAGGAAAATGATTCTCAGAAACCGTCTCAAACATTGTCCTTTTAGACTTTTTCTTAAGGATGGCATTTTTTTCAGAGATTTGTCTCACTATGTTGCCCAGGCTGGCCTCGAACTCCTGGGCACAAGCAATCCTCTACCCCAGGCTCCCAAGTAGCTGAAACTACTGTCGCTCACCACCATGCCTGGCTAAG
Organism: Lepilemur ruficaudatus; assembly: GCA_963574885.1. Taxonomy (NCBI): domain Eukaryota; kingdom Metazoa; phylum Chordata; class Mammalia; order Primates; family Lepilemuridae; genus Lepilemur; species Lepilemur ruficaudatus. The sequence goes on from CAUYRT010034155.1 coordinate 481, forward strand.
GATGACATTGTGTTCTCTGTATATATAGATACAATTTGTTTTAAAAATGAAAGTCATATGTATAGTGTAAAATATATATGATGGGAAATATTTTCTTATAAATAATGATAAACCTATTTTTCTTTGAAATATTTCTTGAAGGAAGAAAAAGATGTAGGAATACCCTTGAAAGTAGACTTTTATCATGAAAATAACTGCGCAGTAGCGCTAGTACTACTGATTCAGGAGATTTGTAAATATAGATACGAGATAGGATTTTTTTATAGCTTGTCAAGTATTTTTCATAGCTTGTCAAGTATTTTTTTTTAAACTGTAGACCACTAAAAATATTTTGTTTTCAAAATAGAAAGCCCTAATTCCATCTAAAATTAGAACCTATTTAGATTATTCTTTTAAATATTCTTTTAAAAATAGGAGAAATAATTTATTAAGCTTGTGTCAGATAATGCTTTAAATTCAAGACATCCCCCCTCTTTTAATTTCCTTTTATACTTTAAAAATAAAATCATGTAGACTCCATTTTCCCTAATTATGGTAAATTCTAGTGAGATTTTCTTACGTTACCCTGAATTATTCTTTAAATTATGTGATAGCCTTCATGTGACTTTAAGTAAAATTTTTCTTGAAAAATTTACTCATCTGAAATAGGTATGTGATCATCATTTATAAGAGGTGTCTTTTGTTTTTGAGTAATATTTGCTATATGAAGTGTATCAAAATCTAAAGCAAATTGAATTATACAAATTTAAAAAGTAAAATTCTCTATAACCAATATTCTATATAGGAAGTTATATGACAATTTAAAATAATCTTTAAAAAGCTTTTCATAATAACATAACATGTATAAATCTTATCCTGTGGTTTTAGATATTTAACATTAGCTTATTATGCTGATAAATAATAAGCTAATTTCTTAGTGATGCGTCAAATTTAAAGAATAGTATTTCTACAACAAATTGATTATATTCCACCACAGTTTTCTGTGCACCTAAAGTGTGAAAGAGTCACTAATTGGAGGATACTATGAATAGTAAATAAGATGCAGTCCATATATTGTTATATGGGTTATCTCCTAAGTAAACATTTTGCTTAGGTTTGTATCATTTAAACATAGATGTTGGGGAGGGGTGGATTTATAGTCCTCTTCCTCTTTAAATGCTTATCTAATCATAACTGGGTAATTTACAAATGAAAAAGCAGGCAGCCCTCACTTTGTCTTTCACTCCCTTTATTACTCTCCATGTACTCAAACCTAGTGCTATTTCAATCATTTTTTCCCTGCTTAAATGTAATCATTATTTGGTGTGTGATCCTAAATATATGTATTGTAGAGATTTATTTGCAAGGAATGAAAGCATAGTTTTATGTTTTTAATGGAAAAGTTTGGATTAATTGAGAAAACATGCATTTTAATGAGGTTGAGCAGCAGAGTTTTAAAGATCAGGCTCTTTTAGGTTTTAATTACACTACTTGCACTTATCCTGTATACTGTAATAGAAGTTTCAAACATTAAAACCCACTTTGCAGGATCATCTAAATTACTCATCTCATTGTTCTTGCCATATTATATTACTAAGCTAAGTAATATTTGTAATTATATTGGTATAAATCTAGGTCTTCCCATCAGACTTAATTATAATTTCAGCACTTAGCTGAGATGGGTTAGTAACCTTCCATATAAAGGACACTGGAATGCACTAATGCATTTAGCCTATCAATTAGCTTCTGTTTTACATTTGTTCATTATTATTATCCTCCCGTAAATCAGAAAACATTTATTAACCCCCTACTACATACTTGGTACTGTCTCAGACTGTGGGGCACTGAGTTCCTCCTGTTCTCAAAGGTCACTCTATTTGGGTGACATAAGACTTAATGATAATGGTGAGTCTTGTAAGGAGAGAGGGAAGGAAAGTAACCTTTATTACGCAGGTAATTGATAGGCACTTTACGCGTGTTCTCATTTAATCCCTTCACCATCTTCTTGTTCAGGGGAAGGTCATATTAATACTATTTCTATTAAATTTAGACCATTTGTTTGACTTTTCTTTAGCTTTTCAATGTATGTATTTTTTCATCATTGCTGCAGTAAAAAGTGGTGAGGACAAATAAGAAAAAGTAAATGGCTAATGAGTCTATTTTCCATTTCATTGCTGACATTCACACACAGTTGGCATTCGTATGTCAAATTATTTATTTTTTAACTAAACTCATTATTTTCTTTCATAATGAAAGTATAGTTGAACTTTTAGATATTATTTTATATGTAGTACCTATTATAAGGATCTGTCTTTAATGTTGCTAGTTTTAATAAAGGATTCCTCAAATTAAGATAAACTTTTATACTTGTCTCAGTTCTTTATATATAAGATTTATCCTAGGTTTTAAAAGTGCTCATCTGTAAACAATTCTTTTTGAAGTTCCAAATTTAAAAATATGTAGTCATTGAGGAACTTTTCTGTTATGCTCATGGTATTTGTTAGCATTTTGTGGTCTTTGAATTGATGTGGGTGACTAAGACGTGCTGCTCTTTATCTTTGTTTTTCTGAAAGCACTTTTTGTGTTTAGAAGGCAAACAGTGTGATATTTTCTTGTATTCAGAAGGATGGTCTAGTAGTCATTTGACATTTACCATTGCTTTTAAATACAAATAAAATCCAAGTGTCTTATGAAAAGAGGACACTGACTATTTCTATCAGTGATTTAAATTAAACATTTAGTTATATCTCCTCCACTTTCTCTGACTCTAAGTTTAGTGAAATGTTTATTTGTATTTGATATAAATCTTTTGTTATTTCACATCCAATTTTGTCTTCAGTGTGTTGGTATGTTGGGCACAGAGTCCAAAAGCAGCATGTTTGGGATGTAAAAAGCTGCTATGTAAAAAACTGAATGGTCTGAGCATCTTGATAGCAATACACTTGTAATAGTTCTTTTATTTTTTTTTTTGCAAGTAGGAATTATATATAATTGATTTTAATAGATCTTTACAAAAGGTATTTTCATATTTTAAGTTGACTATCAAAGACATAATATCCCCATTTTCAATTTTTAACATTGGTCCTAAAAAAGAAGTTAGTTCAATCCAAAGATTTGTATTACCATTATCAAATATATGAGCCTTTCATTGGCAGTTGACCATACTTGCTTTTGAATTAGAAGAATAGCATACAATAACAATGCAAAAGAAATAAGAGATTCCCTAGCATCCAGTAGCTAAAGTAATAAGGCATACATAGCCAGGGGTGTTGTTGTTAATGTAAGTTTTGTTGTCTTAATAATTTTCTATGTGAATCTTGTATTTATGTAAAGGGAGCTATTATACCAATGTATACTCCTAAAATTTGGAGAATTTTATATCAGTGTTCTCTGTTCTGATCTATTGGTCTATGTCTCGGTTCTTGTGCCAGTTCCATGCTTTTTTGGTTACTATAGCCTTGTAGTGTAGTTTGAAGTCTGGTAAATTGATGCTTCCCAATTTGTTCTTTTTACTTAAGGTTGCTTTGGCTATACAAGGTCTTTTCTGGTTCCATGCAAAGTGTAGAAATGTTTTTTCTAGAGCTGTGAAAAATGACATTGGTATTTTAGTGAGGATTGCACTGAATCCGTAAATCATTTTAGGTATTGTAGACATTTTTAGAATGTTGATTCTGCCAATCCAGGAACATGATATGTTTTCCCATTAGTTTACATCCTCTGTGATTTCCTTCCTCAGTGTTTCATAGTTCTCCCTGCAGAGGTGTTTCACCTTCTTAGTTAAATATATTCCTAAGTATTTTATTTTCTTTGTTGCTATTGCGAAAGGTATTGAGTCTTTGATTTGATTCTCAGCTTGACTGTTGTTGTTGTATAAGAATGCTATTGATTTGTATACATTGATTTTGTAACCTGAGACTTTGCTGAATTTATTTATCACTCCTGGGAGTCTCTTGGCAGAGGTGTTGGGGTTTTCTAGATATAAGATCATATCATTAGCAAATAGCGATAATTTGACCTCTTTTTTCCCCATTTGGATACCTTTCATTTCCTTCTCTTGCCTGATTGCATTGTGTAGGACTGCCAGTCCTCTGTTGACTAGAAGTGGTGACAGTGGACAACCTTGTCTGGTTCCAGCTCTGAGGTGGAGTGCTCTCAATTTTTTCCCATTCAGCATGATGTTGGCTGTGGGTTTGTCATATATGGCTTTTATAATATTGAGGTATGTTCCATCTATACCTATTTTGTTAAGAGTTCTCATCTTAAAAGTGTGCTGGATTTTGTCAAACACTTTTTCTCTGTGTGTTGAGAGGATCACATGGTCCTTGTTTTTGCTTCTATTTATGTGGTGAATCACATTTATAGATTTGCATTTGCTGAACCATCCTTGCATCTCTGGGATGAAGCCTACCTGGCCATGGTGGATTATTTTTTTGATATACATCTGATTCAGTTTGCTAGGATTTTTTATTGAGAATTTTTGTGTCTATATTCATAAGAAATACTGGTCTGTAGTTTTCGTTTGTTGTTGTGTCCTTTCCTGGCTTGGGTATCAAGGTGATATTAGCTTCATAGAACAAGTTGGGGAGCATTCCTTCCTTCTTAATGTTATGGAATGATTTCTACAGTATAGGTACCAGTTCTTCTTTGTAGGTCTGGTAAAATTTGGTTGTGAAACCATCTGGTCCAAGCCTTTTTTTTGTTGGAAGGTTTTTTATTGCTGCTTCAATTTTGTAACTAGATATTGGTCTGTTCAAGAGTCTAGTTCTTCCTGATTGAGCCTAGGGAAGTTGTGTGTTTCCAAGAATTTGTCCATTTCCTCAACATTTTCAAGTTTATGTGCATAAAGATTTTTATAGTATTCAGAGATGATATTTTGTATTTTCTTGGTATCAGTTGTAATATCTCCTTTTTCAGTTCTGTTTGGGCTTACTAGAGTCCTTTCTTTTCTGCTTCTGGTTAATTTAGTGAGAGGCCTGTTAATTTTATTTATCTGTTCAAAGAACTAACTTTGTTTTATTAATCTTCTGTGTGATTCTTCTGTTGTCGATTTCATTTAGTTCTGCTCTGACCTTAGTTATTTCTTTTCGTCTGCTGAGTTTGAGATTGGTTTGTTCTTCCTTTCCCAATTCCTTGAGATGATTCATTAGATTGTTGATTTGTGATCTTTCTGTCTTTTGGATGTAGACATTTATGGCTATGAATTTTTCTCTTAGGATTGCTTTTGCTGGATCCCACAGATTTCGATAATTGTGTCCCTTTGTCCTTTAGTTCAAAGAATCTTTTGATTTCCATCTTAATTTCCTTCTTGGTCCGTGAATCGTTCAGCAATAGGTTGTTTAATTTCCATGTCCTTATGTAATATTGAGTGTTTCTGTTGGAATTGATTTCTAATTTTATTCCATTGTAGTCTGAAAAGATACAGAGTATAAATATAAAGCCATCACCTCAAGCAACTAAAAATAGATACCTACCATTTGATCCAGCAATCCCACTATTGAGCATTTACCCAAAGGAACTAAAGTCATTTTATAAAAAAGACACTTGCACTAGAATATTTATTGCAGCACAGTTCACAATTGCAAAGATGTGGAATCAACCAAAGTGCTCATCGATACACGGTGGATTAATAAAACGTGGTATATGTATACCATGGAGTTCTACTTAGCCATAAAAAGATGCAGAACTGGTACCTTTTGTAACAACCTCCAGGGAAGTGGAGACCATTCTTCTAAGTGAAGTATCACAAGAATGGAAAAACAAACACTGTATGCACTCACTATTAAACTGAAACTAATCGATCAACACTTATATGTACATATGGAAGTAAAACTCAGTGGAAACGAAGCAGGTGGGAGGAGGAAGAAGGGGCTGGGTAAATTCTCACCTAACAGGTACGTTGCACACTATCTGAGTGATGGGCACACTTATAACATTGACTGAAACTGTACTAAAGCAATACATGTAACCAAAATGTTTATACTCCCCTTTTCTGAATCTAAAAAAAAAAAATAAAAGAAAGAAAGAAAACAGTATGGAAATATCTCAAAAAACTAAAAATGGACCTAACATTTCATCCAGAAATTCCATTACTGGTTATCTACCCAAAGGAAAACAAATCGATGTGTCACAGGGGGAAAAAAATAAAACAAAGCATGTATAATATTTTTAAAAAATTAGAAATAAAATTTGGAGAATTTTAAATGTTAAGCTGTTGTGGCCAGTTTTGTTCAAGTATAAACTAACATTTGCAAAGTATTGCTATTTCACTTTATACATACTGGACTTTAGAATAGTAACGATAGATATTTCTCTTTAAATAAAACTTGTAAATAAGACTGTTTGAAGGTACAAAGTGGTGGGCCACAGCAGAGTCCATTCCGCAAAGCTGTTGCATTTGACATATACTGTATTTTTAAAAATCTAATTATTTGCCAGTACCTTAAAAATTAGGATAGTCTACATGGAAATTTTGAATTCAGAATTCTTTTTAAAATGTTGTGGATCTAGTAACACTAGGCCCACATTTTCTCTATCAACAATCTTTCCAGGCTGAGGAATGAACAGTTCTCTTTGGCCTTCTCCAGATATCCGCACTTAGCACTGGCGTGATCCATTTTTTTGTATTATCTGCCTGTCCCCTACCCAGTCTACAAACTGAATTCTCCTTCATTAAAATCCAGATAGAGATTTTTAGATATTGCATATTTAAATCAAATAGTTCTTTTTTTAATTATCTGATAAAATATCTTACCAAAGAGTAGAGAGTTAATTGGTCCACCTAAATTTGTTATTTGTTGTTATTTCAGGCACCAGTACTTTGGCCAGCAAGTGCAAGTTACAGAGGGAGATGGAATTCAGCTTAAAATAAGTTAGAACCTTCATTTTCATCCACTTCTTTCCCAAATAGAGAACTCACTTAATGTTCAAACAATTGTAAGAGAATTTCCTGAATTATAAGGAGGATTGAACTATTAATACTTTACTAAACTCTCTGCAACTTCAAACCTGTGATTTAAAGTTGTTTATTTTAAAATGAATTCATTGGCAGTGCTTAGCATTTGATTCATAATTCCTTTGTTTTCAGTATTAAGAAAAGTCTTAGTACTATTCTTTCTCTTTTCTTTTTTCTATAGAAAAAGCCCTGTCAGTTTTTTAGGTTTTCTCAGGTTAAAGTTGTAGAGTGACAGATTACTCCACCACCCCTCTCAGTGAGACTGACAGCACCCTGGCTCATGTAAAACTCAATGAGCCTTTATATAAAGATTTTTCTAACTCCCTTGATCTTCTCTGGATGTTTATTCTGTTTCTTCTTTCAGATTTTCGTTGATTCAATAAAAAACGGTGATATTTAGAAATAAAGTTCAGAGAGGATTTGAGCAGGTGTTGGTGATATAAAATATTTGCTGAGTGCCCATTGTGTTTTATTTCCAAGAATTGTTTTGTGAACATATGCTATATATTGTATTTATAAGTGTTCAAGGACTAGGTGGATAATCTACCACCTTGCTGTGAATGTCATGTCACAGTGGACTTAGAATTTTATTTCATTTCAATCCCCTAATATTACTTAATTCTCCTGGAGACTGAGGTTTAAAGAGCGCCCAAGGGGGCCAAACCTACCCATTAAATCTAGCAGGCATAGTTGAATTTGAGTTAGAGAATATTTTGTTTTCTATTAAAGTTAAGTGGTCTGGAGGAGATGAATACTTTTCACCTTGGAGTATTGAGTGTGAAGTTTGAGCAATTTTCTCCTATAAAACCTGAAAACTTGGAAATAAAGTGGCAGCAAAAATAATGCTGACTGTTGAAACAGCTCCCTGGTGGTGTTTATAGCAGCACTGTCCTGCAGTCTGTAGAACACGGAACTGTCTGTCTCCATACTTTTGGTGTCCAATAATGTGGCTGGGCTGGTTAGGTAGAACTTTAGCAAAACTGATTTTTAGCTTATTTCTTTAACCCACTGAATTGTTTTGCATATACTCTATGTTATTTGTACTTTTGCAGACAGGATAATGAAATATATTTTACTGAGTTCTAGGAGGATTGTAGGGACAGAATAGAGTCCTTCTAAGCTAGTGATGTTAATTTGAGGTAAGCATATTTTTTTTACTCTCTTTTATGTTCACATGTTCACAATTATTTGTCATAATTTCTATCCATCCCTAGAAGGATAGTATAGTATTGGAGTTACTATTAGCTAGGCTTCCAAGCTGTCTAAAAAATGGTTTGATGTATCCTTCTGTACCTCTTAGACTTTCTCTTTAAAACCATGATTGGTTTTGCAGTGCTGCTGAGGTCAGAGTAGATAATATTTTTTCTTTTCTTTTTTCTGCTAGAACAAGGATAGTAACAATAGCTAATAATAACTACTACATAATTATGATTTGTGCCAGATACTGTGTTGTTTACACACATTATTTCATTTAATCTCTACATCAACCTTGAGGAAGGAATTATTGACCCCATTTTCAAATGAAGGAATTAAGGCAGACATGTTGCACAGCTCACAGCAAGTGGAACCAGGAGTGGAACCCAATTTTGTGTGTCCTCAAAGTCCAAGCTCTAACTATGAGAGGCTCACTGTCTCCCAGCACCTTATTCTGCCTCAGACCTAGAGTGACCACCTGTCCTGGTTTGCCCAAGACAGTCCCAGCCCATGCCTGCGGTTTCAGCATTCTGTCAGGTTTGGCACTTATGCAGCTGCTCTGTTTTGAGTTCCAAAATGTCCTGGTTTGGATAATAAATTCAGTAGTCACCTGATCTCAGATATCAGACGGTGCTTGCTCATTCTGAACATGATTAGAATGTTACCTTCTTTTTTCCTCTGTGGGATATCTGAGAGGTGACAAGTTTTAGATATATTACTACATACATAGAGTTATAGATATTTTAAAACAGCTTATTTTTAGTAAAAAGCATTTTTTCCATTTGTAAATACTCTTCATTTCTTATAAGGTTTCTTGAGGAAAAATACAAAGTCTTGCCTCATTTTTGTGTTTCGTACCACACGTAACTCATAGTTGATTTCAAAGAGATTTTCACAAATGATTTTTTAAAAGGTATTTATTTAAGCATATAATAATGCACATTTATTTTTATAAATATTTCATTGTCTGTAAATGCTCCTGTCAGTTGTAGCAAATACTTACCATTGCAGATAAAAGGAGAATACTGTATATATATTGTGAATAAGAAAATAATTGCCATAATAAATCTGTACACTTTTCTTAGTATATGATTTTTCCAATAATTTATGATATTTTTCAATAAAAGGCAAAGTTTCCATGATAAAATGATTTATGAATTTATCCTCAGATGAGATTCTTAGTGCATTTAAATTTAAAGGAAATTTTTCCGTTGTTTGGTAGGTAGTAATATTGGATATTGGTTATAATACTGGTTATTTCAGTACTTCTAGTCGCTAAACATAATTTTTAAGGAAATATTAATTGATATGTAGCACCAGGGTATTTAACCTAGTCAAATCACTTTGAAGGAAAATCTATGTGAGAGGCATATGTTTCAGGCTGCTTTGATTTTTCACTCCAATTCAGGAGAGGGGATGGAAACCAAATTCAATGTGGGTGAGTTTGGCTTATTGATTCTTCATGGTCACATTATTTTGTCTGATAGAATAATGTGAATTTTTATTATAGTCCTAACATATAATGGTAATTTTTAATTTCTGCGTTGTCTTTGGTTCCTAGTAGGCAATAATGCATAAATGAATATTTCCACAAATAATAATCATTAACAGAGCTTCTATAGGATCATATTATGTGTATTTCTAGATGTGCTACTCTGAATGCTGCTGCTGCTTTCATTTTTCAGGTAATATAAAGATGAATAAATAGATATAGTAGGCATTTAGTTTGCAGGATTTAAAAAAAATATGTTTTTCATGTTATGAAATCAGAATTTGTGATTAAATTATGGGAAAGAATGGGATAGATTTTATATGACAATGATTGCAGTGCTGAAAGGTCATGGATTTGAAGGCCTCCTAACTTCAAATCTGTTTTAAAATTGCCATCAATGAAAAAATCTTCATTTGTTGATGAAAATGATGATAGTTTATTGACTGCTTAGACAAATTTATACCATTCCCCTCCCCAATTCTCCTATGAGTTGTCTTATTCTTAATTCCCCAAACCAGAAATGGTAATTAAAATAACTCACTGTTGTCAGAATTTTAAAATGTATGATAAATGAAGCTCAGTAAATAGTGAAAATATGAGAAAGGTGATTAACTCTGACAATTTTCTTGTAAAAGTCTTGAGATGATAAATATCTCCTGTGATTAGTTATTTATTTAGTGCAAGGGATTTTGCTTCAGCCTAAAATGTTTTATGAACAGTGGCATAAAGAAATATTTTAGAAGATAGGTACACACATGTTTAACCAGAAGAGAAATTGCTAGAACTTGATTGATAATAATTAAAAATGGCAGACCTGACACGCGTGTGCCTGGGCTATTTTCTGTACGATAGTCCTTTTAGAAATTAAAAAAGGGGGATGTTTCCTGAAGACATGAAAAATGACAGAATATGTTCAGCTTGAACCTTTCTGCCTCATGAAAACAGAAAGGTTTTATGTATATCATTCCTCAACTGATAAAATCTTTAATTCAATAAAACTACTCCTCACTTAGTATGAAGAAAGCAAACTTGTATATTAACAATTATAGTTGCAGTGCTACTAATAATGAATAATGAACCTGAAAATGAATATGAATTCTTTTATATTTAATGAAAAGATGAAATAATAATGGCGGTTGTAAAGATGTACTCACCATGTTACTGTCTAGCTGAATCCATGGCACACAGATCTACTGGTGGCATGTATCAGTCATTGTGTGGCTGAGTGATATTTTGTTTATGAGCCTTTCTCCTTGTAAGGAGGACCTATGTCTTCATCTTTGGCCCTCTACCCTCACCTAACTGCCCCTCACCCACCAGCACCTCCCACAGGGACCCACTCAGAGAAATAAAATTTAATACATGAGTGGTGAGAGAATTATAAATGCTACTTTTGTAGGATGAATAAATCTGCTTTTAATTTGGCTCAAACTCTGGCTGAAATCCAGATAATTGGTTCAGATTCCCCCTTTCTTCCAGATTTATTTATTTCTGAATAAAGTTGATACCTAATATAGTAAAGATTTAATGTCATTGTCTGGATTCAGATAGAGCTTGCTTTATGTATTGCATGCTATTTATCTGAAAGCCATAGCCCCATTTTTAAACAATAAATAGGATTTTAATGTTTAATCTTTGGGTTATTCCCTTTTAGAAATGACTTTGGAATACATGAAGAACCAGAAATTTCACTCGCTTTTCCTATTAATACCTTGTATTAATTAAAAAGAGGCAGAGGAGACAGTTACAACTCTTTTTTGCTTATTGGAGAAAAAAATATGGCTATGAGAAAAAAGTGTTACAAGTTTTTTCTTAGCTCTTCTTGTAGTACTTTTAAGTGCTGCTTTTAAAATGTATGTTTAGTGTTTGCTTAATTGCTACTATGAACCTAAACATACTGATTAAGGCCAGGTTCACATTAGAACAATTATCTAGTTAATTGCTCTGGTGCAAAAAGAGGCTAAAAAATCATCAGAACATCAAGTTGTGAAAGCACTGGCAGGAGTTTCAAAGCCACCAAGCATATCTACTGCAAATCACATCAGCAAAGCAATTAATTTAGGCTAATTACTTTTCTGTTTGTTCAAGATGCACTTTGGAACTGTCTTTTGAAATTGTAGCAATTAAGATTAGTGAGCAATATAATTAAAAAGTGTTAGAATAGTCACTATTTTTCAGAAGTAATAACTATTCCATATAAACTTATATAGTATATCTATCATCCATGTAGGACTTTGAAATAATCAAACAAAACAAGGTTATTTTAGACATTCACAAGATTTCCTTAAAAAATAAATTGAGGAGTAGATTACCTATTCCTGAACTGTAGCATGTGATTATCTTTAATCTCTAATTATCAGTAAGGATTATCTAATTTCGATAATTCCTTCTAAGATGCCTTGTTCAATATGATGAGAAATAGCTGGCCACCAAATGTGACAATCGCTACTGGCATTTTCTCCAGATGAATGTATATTTGGCTTCTCATAATGTAATCAGGATTTTAAAATGTGTAAAAAACAGATTAGACACAATTCACATTATTGAGGTTTCCCCTGTTAACTATTATCATTTTGGCAGCACCAATTTGTCTAAAATTGAAAACTACTTAAGTTTCCAACTGTTTCTCTATAAGGCAGTGTTGTAACAGGTCCTCAGCTGAAAAGAATGATGATTGTAGGAATCAGTTCTTTATTAGAGGATGTAGAAGTGGCATTAGAAGAGAAATTAACCATTCCTCAAACTGCTCCTCTGTTCACCATATAGTTAAGCAAGTAGGTCTTTCCTTTACCCCTCTCCTTCCATAAGGAGCAGTGTGTTTAGTAACATGTTCTGCCCCATGAAATTGTCCAGAGCGAATAGATTGGATTGTGTTAAGAACTGTGACTTTAGAAATGAATCTTTTAAAGACATACATGTTAAGGAAGTCCTGGTAGCAGTTATCATTTTGTGACTTTCTATATCTGTGACAAAAAGCTTAGAAATATACTTAGTAAAATAAGCTTTGATATAGTAAAGGATAAATTCCAAGTTTTAGCATTCTACTTTTTGTTAGATATAAAAATTATTTACTGTAATAAATTTGATCTCATCTTAATTCTATATGAATAGATCTCTGGGCATAGCTAATTAACTACATCTTAAAACTAAATTTTTCTCTAGTGACTATTTTAATAGAAAAACCCAAAAGTATACGTACTTTTTACAGTGATGTATTTTTCTTTACTTCAGATTCCTATAGTCCCATGTAGTGAAACCAGTAGAACTGCTCAGCTAAGCCCAGTCCAAATTGCTGGCCCACAGAGCTGTGAAAAAATAAGAGTTATTTTTTAAAACCTGCTAAGTTTTGGTGTGATTCGTTATTCAGCAGTTGATGACTAAAATACTCATTTTGTGGCTGCCCTATGTGGGGCATTTTATATTAAGTCAGGCAAGGTGCTAAGAGTTTTTCATACATTAACTTATTTAATTATCATACTAACTATATGGCATAGGTATCATTATGCCCTGTTTTATAGAAAATGAAGCACAGAGTGTTAAAGTGTCTTGCTGAATATCACAGATAGGAAGTGCAAAGTCACGACTGAATGAAATTCTGTCTGACCTCAAAGCTTCCACACTCTCCTAGCTACCTAACTGCCTCCAACAGCTTATTCTGAGTTTAAAAATATAGTTCTTTGCAACAGTTAAACCTACCAATGGAGTCTATTGACTACAAGTACTAGCTAAATAACATTATAACATTATTGCAATAAAATATCATAAAGTAAAAAAAATTACAATAAAATAACATCCACTTGCAGTTTCTTCTGTTACTATTTAATTGACTGTTCATTTAATGAATGCATGGGAAAAAAGGCAGCTATTCTGGCCTCATTAAGGCTTGAGTCTAAAATGAATAGTGTGAATACAAATTTAAAAATGCAACAATATAAGTCCCTTAATTTATAAATATTCAAATGGCTTTCGGTATTCCATATTATTAGGCATATATCCTTTTCTTCTCAATTGGTAAGTTAGGGAAAAAAGGAAAGGGAGAAGGAGATCCTCCCTTAGAATAATTTTGGCTGTGGCTTAGTCACCATTATATTTTCACCTTCAACATCTATGTCTTTTAATAAGTTTTGTAAGGGTGTAACTTTAATATGTAGGTAATAATAGTCCTAATATCTATCCCCAAGCTTCATAAATAGAAGTGAGAATCTTGGAAATGTTTTTATTTTTAACTAATACCTTAATGATATTACATCAATAAGCCAGTTATTATTAGTAGGTGATTCTGACATATATATATTATAGATTATCTTATTTACTGTAGTAGCCCACTAATCAGACCTGCATCAGGCTTTTATTACCTGTTAAATAAAGCCTAGGAGCATTTTCTCCATGATTTATTATGGTATTTTGAGAACTGTTTTCATTTGGGAAATGCAATTTCAAAATGTTTTCCTTTTAACTTGAATTTAAACTGAACTCCTATTTTTTGGTTTTGATAGAATCTTTTTTACATTAATAAATAACCAGTGTATTTTAATATTTTATTGTGTTGCATACACATGCATATGAATATGTTGCTGTGTATGAACATATATTTGTAGAATATGTATGGGGAAAGAAGGGAGAGAGTGAGTTGCATTTTTTCTTTTAATTGTAATTTACACTTAGATGGATTATAAATTTATTAGAATGTCACAGTGATAACAGCATGGGAGTTAAAACTATACCTAGGAATTGTGATGTTTTCCATAGTCATGGGCTCTTAACCAGTAGCTCAGTAAATACACGTTGATTCATTGATTGATTGGATAATCAAACCTAGTGAACATAATCTTGTGTTCAAGGTAAGAGAATATAAAAAGAAATACTCAAGTTGGACAAGAAATATAACAAGTCAAAATAAGTTAGTCAGAATCTTCAAGTTCATTTAATGGGTGTAGACACAGCCTTTAAACATACTCTGTAAATGTAATTGAAGAGTTAAAGAGGCGCTCACTGACTTCTCTAATGTAGAATGGTGATTTAGGTGTGAGGTATGTGGATTTAATTTTAGTCTAACCGACAACATGCTAACCTTACTGGATTAAAAAAAACTGAATGAAGATGGGGAAGAAAAATCTCCGGGAATCATGATATTCTTGTGGCAGGAATTTATTTGGAACAGGTATGACAAAATATGTCAAGACAATACCCTGGCTTTCTTCATTAAATTTGGTAAATGCATTGGAAGAAGGAAAAAAAAAAACAGTTGTTTTCTGTAGCATTTCTTTCTGCAGATTTATAGACATTTATGGGATGACTATCTTTGAAGAAATATATATTACTTACCATATAGTTAATATTTTGAATTTTATGATCTTACTGGAATTAGAAACTTTCAGTGATTATCTTTAAATAGATGTCTATCTTGTATTTGTTTCTGAGATGTTTTTCACAAGCTTATTCCCAGTCCTGAGACATCATTATATTATAGAGGAGTTTTTTTGCGGTGACTTTTGGCAGCCATCCATCTCCAAGTAGGATGTAACAGTGAAGCTTATTAGAGGGGGAGAAGTATAAAGTATTACCAGGGAGGCCCTGCCAGACATTTAGACATACACGTAGACATTGCTGCTACTTGATGGTCATCTCCCATTGTGAAAAATGTAGCTGTTTAAAAAGGGGACAAGGTCACAATAACTTTACAATGCTACACTCCTGTTTATTGTATGCACAGATATTTTACTTGCAATTTTTTCCTCACTGGCAGCATTTTTCTAATTTGAATGGTTGTATTTATCTTTACTGACTTGTCACTCTTTGTTGCATACAACATTTCAATCATCTAAATAGGTTCTCTGTGTGCACATTGCACTTGGTAAAGCACTTAGTTGATCAATTTGTGGGGGTATGCATGGGAGAGAACATGGAATAATAATCCAAAGTAATCCACAGTAGCAGGAGATCCCAAAATGCTCTCACTGTGTATTATTAATGCTCATATTAGCATTGATTTCACTTAAACTGAGTGTTGGGAGGATGATGTCCTGTATCATTTAGGCAGAGCCAACTGCCTAGCATTAAACCTGAACTATGGTTAATCTTCAAAGCAGTTAATCCTCAGGCAGGTAATGGAGACTCTACACACATGTTATTTTGAAAGTTCTATTAAAACAGTTATTTAAACAATCCCAATCATATATAGATGAAAATTCCAGAATACACACAAAAAATATTCTATTCATCAGTAATGAGCTGCAATCATTTATTTCAATAATAACATTTTCAAGCTAGGTCCTTTTTAAATAAGGATCCCAAGTCTTAGTGCAAAAATAATTTTCTCAGTGAGATCACCCCTCCCTTTTTTTAAACATTTTTTCCAAAAGAATGGATATATCCAAATATCTGGATTGTTCGACTGTACATCGGGTTATTTGATTGTAAGTATTTTTATAAGTGAAATTTACTTCCCAAGACTGCAAAGTGGGAAAATCAACAACTTTTGACTTTCTATTTTAAGGACAGCAAGAGTAAATTTTTATTCAATTTTTTATTTAATTTTCTGTGACTACTTTTGACATTCACAAATTATGTCATTCATTTTGACATGCAAATAAGAAAATGAATAACTTCAAATGTGAAGAGCTCTTAACAGGGGCTTAGACATGTTGCCTCCCATCTCCCCATCCCTCCTTCCGCTGGGAACAATAACGTGTCTCTAAAAGAGATGTAGTTTTTCCACAAGTTTTTGTAAAAGGAGTCTTTCTTTCCCTTTCTAATCCATTAAAGAGCATTGCTTCCTAGGTAATTTTTTTCCCCTTTAAAAAAGTTGTTTCTTCTTCCCTTTCCTAAAGCTGTGCTCTGTTTACTTTTGTGTTGATGTTGTCACTGATGGCATTTTCTCAGGTAATTTTTCCCCTTTAATTTGGATCTTCTTCCCTTTCTTAAATCTGTAGAATATTTTCTTTTATTGTTGTCAGTGTTGCTGATGACATTTTCATCTGATTCTTGACATATTCATTTTATAAAACATGGCATTGTAAGGAGTTTTTTGGTCAGTGACATTTTGGCAAACACTTGCCAGTGGCCACCAGAGAAGGTCAGTTAGACTCAAAGCAATGAAATAAATTACTCTGAAAGGCTTCTTCAAATACTAATGAATAGAGCTTGCAGTGGGAGTTGGGAAACGGGTCCTTTGTGTTTTTGTTTTTGTTTCAAACTTTTATCATTGGGTCATTCACTATATAACCTTGGTAAACTTATTTAAGTTCTCTTTTGTGCTTGGGGAATGGAACCCACCTTAGTGAAATGTTTGGAGGCTTAATCATGTTTCAAAAGCACCTTGAGCATGAATCATTAGTTCATTATTAGAATGGTGGCTTGGGTGGTGCCATCCATCATCGATGCTTTATCACCATCTTAGCCTCGTGGTTTCCTGCAAATTGACAGTGAAGGTCTTAAATCAAACTTTGTAAAGACACTAACAGATTCTTGAAGGTTACTTAGTGCTTATGGTATGGTAGCACTGAAGTGTTCACGATCATATGAGGAAAATAAGACAGAGTGTACTCATTATATATTTTCATAAACATCTCTGTTTTCAGAGTAAATGGACCAAGTACATTCAGATTCATAAGCATAGATTATTTTTTTTAAAAAACACAATGATTCCTCCTATGTTTTATGCTGCCATAAAATTAGATCCCTTAATATATAACTACTTTACTTTTATGAAATGTTTTTCACTTGGAGTTTTCATCCAAATATATTTTAATGAGTTATACCTTTAAAAATATACATTAACATTGTCTACACACACACAATGTGTTAATAGGAGATTAAATGAAATTAAAAACATTCCAGGAAGCATAGCTCTTAATTTCTAGTTTCTGGTTCAGTTGAGAAAATGATCTAATGATTGAAAATTAAGGAAAATTAACTATTTACCTCAAGTGTTTACATGTAATTTTGAGTTTAATATATTCCAAGAATCATAGGATCTGATTGGAAGTAATATCAAAGGACAGCTAATTTTACTTTCTACCTACAAGCTCCTAGCTCTTCATCTGTTGCATATCATGTGTTATTTTTTTGTTTTTGTTTTTGTTTTCATCTTCTTACAACTTTTTCTTCATCTGTCTTCTGCATCTACTTAGTTAACATTTTTAAATCACATTTTTACTATCTGACACTCAAAATACTTCTTATAACTAAAAGATCAGCACTTTATTAGAGTATTTTTAAAGGCAGCTTTTTTATTCTCAGTTTTTTAAAAAAGGCTACAACACATCCCCCTAAATTTAGAGCTTGGGAAGGTCTATGAGAGATTTTAAAATACAGAGACATCTCCTTGGAGTGTGTGTGTTTTGCGGAAGTGGGCTGGGGAGGGCATGGTGGACTGCCACAGGGCAAACCGCTGGAGGTCAGACACTGGCAGGTGCTGATTTCCCTTTGCTCTGTCTTGCTCTGTTTTTCCAGGCTGTGGCTTATAGGTTTATTAAAATGCTAATGAAGTTTATTCTATTTTTATTGGCAGCTCTCCAGATTTGATTATTGACATATCTGAATAACAGTGGAATGTAACATCAAAGTCTCACTTGCCTCTTTCCTTAGATTTTTGTCAGTAGAAATATATATATATATATATACACATATATATGTACACACACACATACCACAATGTCAGATAGATCATATGTACTTTTTTATCTGCATAAAAGTGAAATGTTATAAGGGAACTGTCAGCTGCTTGGAAATGAGCTTTTAGTGGGATAGCGAGGTTCTCACGTGGACTTGTTCCTTAGATTAGTATTCTCCTCTCTTCCTTAGTATTATTCTGTTCTCTGAGAAATAATCATATTTCCATTAACAAGTGCCTGAGTGTTTCTGAGTTTCCATTGTTGTTCTCATTCCTGGGCTTTGGTGTTATACATCTTGTATTAATATAAACTGACTAAAGTATAGATTAGTAAACAGAATCATCCAGTTGTGATTGGCAGGGAATGGAGTTAATCATGTTTCTACCTGCTCGTTCTGAAAATTTTAACCACAAACACTCAGAATTTTAAAGAACTACTGAGGACACACCATCTAATTCCTTCATTTTGCAGTTTTGAAACCAAGGCTCAAGGTGACTGTTCAGGTTCATATAGTCTATGACTTACGTGTGGCTTGTCCAGGTTCACACAGCTAGTCAGTGGTGAAGGTGAAGCCTGAATGCTGCTTTCCATTGATCGTGAGGCTGCTATATCCACTCTGATTAGCCACGTCCTCACTTTCTTTATTAGCCATTTATTTGTCACCAACACTGTTTTCTTTCATGGCCTAGAATTGACTGTAGTCTCTGTGGATTGTAGGTTCTTGTATTTCTTTTATGTTCCTTTGAATGGAAAATAATATGCACACAATAGGTTTTTAGTAAATATTTTAAAAAAGAAAATCAAGAATACCTAAAATCCCATTTTTCAGAGGTTTCCTCTGTTTACATTTTGGCGAACATGTTTTCTGATATGCGCATATGTGTGTGTAACTCCTCCACCTCGTTGTGGAATGACACTGTCCATCATATTTTGCATTTTGTGTCTATCACTTAGGAGTATGTTGTGACTTCTTTTTGTTTTAATAAATATAGACCTATGTCACCATTTCTAATAGATTAATGGTAAGGCTTTAGCATGATGTGTTTAACCAGTTTCTTTTTGATTGACATTCTAATTAGTTCCAATTTTCACTCCTATAAATAGCTGTATGATGAACATTCTTATACCTACATATACGTTTTTATTTGTCTCCTTAGACACAGAAATTTCATTTCAAGAATTTATTCCTAAGGACATACTTATCAAGAATATTTATATATCTTGCTTAATTCCTTCTACAAAGATTTTACCAATATATACTTCCACTTACCTGTAGCAGAGCGTCTGTTTCTCTATACCTATGCCAATTCTGGATGTTATCATCAACTATTTTGGTGCATTTAAAAATGGTAAGTTTTAAGGAGTGAAAACACTTAGAATTATTTAGGCGCAAGTATATTTTCCATTAAGAAGCAGAATAGTGTAGTGGGTATGAGCAGAGGCTCTCGAACCAGATAGTCTGGATTTGAATCCTGGCCCTACCACTTTCTACCTGTTGAGTAAGATCTACCCATTGGGAAAGCTATTTAGCCTCCTATTTATTATTTTCTCATCTGTCGAATGGGAGCAGCAGTAGCACTTCATAAATTTATTGTGTGATTTCAATGTGATCATACATGTAAGCTACTTAGAATATTTCCTAGTACATAGTTAACAACTCAATATGTATCTGCTATAATAACAATTTTTATTACTATCAGTGAGCATTTGATTTCTCTTTACTATTTATAGCATACAGTGTTGTAATGAGGGGTTTAAAAAGAAATATGAGATATTATCACAGTGTACAAAAAGACATAGGAAATAAGACATAAGTAAATAAAAGTTGCATGATCAAGTTAAATAACAGAGAACTATAGTATAAGAACAGGATTGGACTAAAACATTGTAAATTATCAAATGAGTGATATACTCATGAAATAGGGTCCCATTATAGTAATTGTAAGGACAATAGTAAAATTTGCTTTACTATTTTGTATTCTTTCTTTCTAACCAGAACAAACTCTCTTCTAATTTTCATCTGTCTCAATTTGTGTGGCACAGTCCTGCTTTGTGTCTGGACGTATGTCACGGTTGGATGATAAATTACATCGTTACCTTATTTCCAGTTGATATCTTCTGTGGATGTCATTGTGATGATAATATGATGTCAAATTCTTTCTTTGGCCTAAGAGCTATTTTGATTATTAAAGATATCTTTGCTCATTTGTTCTACAATATTTTGAATTAACTTTACAGTTTAATTTAGAGAACAATCTTATTTCCAAGTGTTCAGGGGAAAGCTCATTCTTGCCTATCATGTACTGCTTATAAATTTTAGGAAAGAAAATCTGGAAAAATAGTTTATTTTCAGGTTTTAGATGAGCCTGCATGTTGCATTAAGATAACCAATTCAGACTTTATTTTTCTGAAACCAAAGTAAACAATATTTCAGGCAATTAGGTAGAAAATCTTAAATTTATAAATGAAACAAATCCAGTTTGTCTTAGAGTTCTAACATGATTTTGCACACAAGTATGCTTGTAATGCTAAACATGTTTTGACCAACATATAGTTCTCCATATCTTCAGTACAGATTTTTAAAAATGTTTTAATGTTCAGCATTGTTGACATCTGAGCCCATTTTCCCATATTTGATTGTCAGTTGAACCTTCTTATCTGCTTTCTTTGCTTCTGGTGTCACAATGATACATTTAAAGGATTGAGAGTTTAGTTTTTAAGTTATGAATAAATGGTAAGGAAGAATATAAAGGAATAAAGGTTGAGTCTGTGATGGGCCCTGGCAAAAATGAAACATTTTAACCTCTTTCATTATAACTGCCTTTTAATTAGATATTATCAAATGTTAGAGGAAAATGCTTGTCACATTTGGATTTATTATGTAGGATATTCATGCTCTGAATCGTAATGGTCCTAGGTGACTTTTTCCTGATTTAGTTAAGAATATTGTAGTATAAATGTTTGATTCAATATAATTTGTATTCCTTTTTTTAAAAAATCAATTATTATGTGTTAGGCACTGCGATACCATGTTGAATCAGGGATGGGTTCTACCTTGAGGGGTTAATAAGACTACTGAATGCCTACGTAGGATTTAAGAAACCTGCCTGCATATCAATGCAGAATAACAGCAATAATCAGTAACACTTTTATAGTATTGACTCTGCTAGTCACTGTTCCAAGTGCTTTACATATATTAAATTTCTAACAACCCTGTGAGGTAGATGCTATTATTATGCCCAGTTTTCAAATGAGGAAACCATTGCACAAGGGATTAAATAACTTGCCCAGTGTCATATAGGTAGACTATAATATTCTCTCCCAAGTAAATTCTTTTAGAAGCATTATTTATGTCTCTGTTTCGTGTCTTATAAGCATTATGAGAAGTAGTTGCTTGTGCAATCCAAGAATATGAGAGAGGAAATTACTGAATATAATTTCATTTGTTTGTTTGTTTATTCATTTACCACATATTTACTGGGCTCCTGCCTGATCAGGTGTTTGGAATAATGCAGTGAGAAGAACATTTGGGTTCCCAGGCTTTAGAGTTTAGCCATATTTGCCTCTGACATTGTTACAGGATATCTGGATAATTGTATAATACTTTTGCCACTTCATATTTCATCATTTCCGCTCACCCTTTTTAACTCTGCTGAGCACACTGTAAAACCTTATTTGCTGTTTCTGTAATTAATGGTCTCTAATTTGCATGTGTGGACAGTTTTCAATTACTGTATATTGTACTTTTATATAACCTAGATTTCATACATTGTACAATAACTTCCCTAAACTGCCTTTTATATGCCTAATTTTATTACTGTAGCTGATAAAAGATGGTCCTTGGCTCTCACTTCGTTAGATTTTCTAACTTATTTTCAGTGACAAACAGGGATATACAGGGATATCCCTGTTTTATTATCCTAATGAGAAAATAATCCTGAATCCTGAGTTGGCTTATTATTGCTCAGTGGTGTGACTGCTGGCCAACTACTTCAGGTGACGAAGAAGACTCTGACCTCTGCTGAGGTCTTGAGATGCCAAATGGGGAGCAATTTATGATAAGAACTGACCTACTGGTTGAGTCTGGGTGGGTTTTTCTTTCAGCCCTTTCTTTCAGAGAATCATGCCCTGATTCTCTCTCCAGGGTCTCTCCAACAGGCGATCACTGATGTACGATCTTGGCTGTTGAAAAATAAATCCTCTTCTACATCTCCTCCAGGTACTGACTATTTTCCAGCGTGGAGGCTTCAGATCCCGGGTACTAGCTAAACTTCCCTGAGGCCCAAAAGCAGGGTGGCAAAAAGGGTTCTTGATGCCAGCCAACAGAAATAGCTCCCTGCATAGTCTCAGCCATGAGTCTTCTCGGATGACTGGCAGCTGACTTTCTCCCAAGGCCCTTGACAAGACTCTTCTCTCCCCGCAGAATTTTGTCAACTCAAGGAAGTTGTTCCTGCATGGACCATAATATGGTATTTTATCATTATTTTTAGATCTTTGAGAGTAATCCTTCTCTCCTCTCCTCTCCTTCCCTCTCTTCAACTGTCCAAAATAACATCTTATTAATAATTCCTTTTCTACTTTCAAGCCTGGTTTTAGGTCTGGTTTTTGTCCTCAGTTAGGGGGACTTCCTCTAAATATATGAAAAGGGCTTTCCTATGGGATTTTTGTTTAGAGTTTTTATATTCACCTAAACATAAGATATAATTTATGAAAACTAGTTTTCTTATTAGTAGCTCATTTTGCCCCAATAGAATGCCAACCCAGTTTTTACTCTATATTCTCAAATCTTGTGACTGAGAGCTTTCTTCCTCTACTCTTTATTTAGCAAGAAAGTAGTGGTTTGTCTAATTACTATACTGTAGTTACAATTATAAAGAAAAGGTCAGTCTAGTCATTGCCAATTAAAGTAGGAAAAAGCTACATTTGTCACCACTAAAAGCTATTATGTCAATTTAATGCTGTTCATCAGCATGTAACCCGTTTTCTAGGATATATAAATCTAATTTTGGTATTATAGTACACTCACCTTATCAAAGGCCTTTGGTGCTGCGGAGAAGAGATTATTGCAAGCAACTTATATTAATTGTGCATCCTTTCATTGTGTCTCATTATGGACTTTAGGATCTGGGTTTTATAAAACCTGGCCACCATGAGTAGAAACAGACACTTCAAATCACTGGTTGACCCTCTTGTTTTTAGGTATCTGACATAGTAAAATAACTGGTTTAGATTTAAGTTTTCTAATTTTCTTTCTAACAGGGATTACTATTTAATATTCCTGTTGCAATCATGTTTTTTTGTGTATAAAGGAAAAATGTGTTAACTTTTACTATCCGAATGAGAAAATAATCCTGGAACCTGAATCGATTTATCATTGCTATTTTCACTTTTATTAATATATCTTCATGTAGTAAAAGACATCATGGATTTAATATAAATTAAGAAAATATGATAAAAATAAAATATTTTTGTTAATTTCTCCCCTTATCCCTTATGTAAAGTATGTCTGAATGTTTCCCAATCTATCATTATATGATGTTTTCGTCTGAGCTGCTATAACAAAATACCATAAACTGGGTGTCTTATAAACAACGGAAATTTATTTCTCGCAGTTTTGGACACTTGGAAGTCCAAGATTAGGGTGCCAACATTGTTGGTTTCTGGTGAGGCCCACTTCCTCATACATGGAGCTTTCTCACTATGTCCACATGGTGAGGAATGAGCTATCTCTTTGGGGCCTCTTTTATAAGGGCACTAATCCCCATTCATGAGGACTCTGGCATCATGACCTAATTGCTTCTCAAAGGCCCCACCTCTAATACCATCACCTTGGTGGTTAGGCTTTCACCATGAGTTTTGAAGGAACACAGACATTCAGACCATAGTATATACTGTGCAGGATCTATCCCATTTCAACAGATTTTTACATATTTGAGATGTTGTTATCCTAAGTCATCCTTTTGCTTTAGTAGTTTTTTAGATCAATTTTCATAGTATTTTGAGTCAATGAAAAGAAAAGTTTGTTGGCCTAGACTTGTGAGGATTATAAGAACATACCTCCAACTTGTAGATTTGTCTATTCAGAGTAATTGTCTGTGATATTAGGCCAAGGACATTCTGATCTTTGTTCTCTGATACCCATATAAATCTAAAAGATTGCATTACTAATTGAAATACCACCACTGACTTGTTAGGAAACTCCATATTGTTCTTGTTCCAGTTTTAAAGTTCTCCATAGCTACATTTGCCTCTTCTGTTAGTTACAGAGAAACTGTAAAACCAAAAAAATTTATCAGGGCTTTCTTTTCTTGTTTTAGCTTCAAGATGCTCTTATCTTGAAATCCCTAATCTGAATATTTCATGGTTGATTACCCTAAACTTCCTACTGAGCCTAGTTTGTTCTAATTCTAACTGGAGCTGAGACAGTCCACTTATATACTCAATCAGTGACTATTATCCTAACTCTCCAGATATCAAGTTTGGGATTGAATTGATTTTAGGTCTTTAATCATTGGTCTGTATGTCACTGTATCAGTGCCTGGCTCTGCCTTTTCTGTCCCAGTCTCTGTAATTACCTATGTTTGAATAATGCCACTCCATACCTCCCTCATTCCTGTACATGTGGGCATGTGGGAACACACACACATACACACACACACACACACACACACACACACATTAGAAGTGATTGTCACTGCTTTACAGTTATGGTTTCATTTGTAGAAATTTGATATCTTTAAAATATTAGAAGATATAGCACATAATATTGACTTAAGTTTCGCTTTTTTGAAGTTTGTAGTTTTCTTATTAAAGGCTCTATATATTTCATGTTAAACTTAATTTTATGTATTTAGTAATTTTATTGCTATTGTGAATAGTATTGGTTCAGGGCTTTCTAATTGGTTGTTGGTAAATGAAAAATGCTTTTTGTACATTTTTAAATATATGTTTGAATATTAATTTTATAATTGTCCATCTTTCTGAAATTATATAGTTTTTAATAGCTTTACAGATGATTCTCTTGGATTTTAAAGGTAGACAGTCACATCATCTAAAAATAATAAATTTGCCTTCTTTTTTCTAAGATTTTTGCTTTTTATTTCCTTTATATATCTAATTATACTTTCTAGAACTTCTAGAGGCAAGCTTTATATGTAAAGCTTAATCCTTCAAAACTACTTCTTGTTATTTCTGTAAACTTTCTCCTCCTTTTTTTAAAAGCAGATATATTAAGTAAAATAAAATGGCAACAAGTACTAATGGAAAGTTACCATTGTCTGGACAATCAGGTTTCAAAGGTGGTATACAGAAATAATTGATATATTTGTTCAACTTAACATTGAACATTTAAAAAGCTAAACTAATCTATATTTTGTTATTTTGTTTTATCAAGTATAAATTATTGATTTTCAGGGGGGTTGGGTTTTTTTGTTTGTTTGTTTTTTTGCAAGCGTGAAACAAAGTTTGTTGAGGTAGGACAAAATATAGGTTTACAGAGCAAGAGCAAGATACATTTGCCGCACAGGACAAATGGAACCCTTGTCATAACAAGAAGCCTCAATTTTTTATCTTTTCTTTTTCTTAAGTAGACAGGTTAAAATATAGCTCTTCTCAAATAGTACCATTGTATCAATTTATTTTGCATATAGTATACTGAAACTAATAATTCTACAGTTTGTAGTTCTTGTTTTATTTTGTTTTTTGAAGAGAAATCAAAGTTGAATTCACTGGTTATTGAGTCTTAATAGACTATTCCTAAAACTGTTCATAGAACCATGATCTTTCAAATAAAAAGGTTTTATTCATGAATTTTATTATATTTTCTCTCTCTCTTTTTTTTTAAAAAGAACCTTTATACAAGAGATAGCTTGGCATATTTTCACGACCAGATCTATATAAAATATACTTTTAGAATATTTAGAATTTCAGAATATTTATTGTCAGAATGTATATTAACACCTCTGTATTACCAAACAAAATGAATTATTTGAAATGGAAAAATATTTTGGAAAGGAACCTTTCCCCTTTCATTTATTTATTTCAAACAAATTTTCCCCGGTTGTATCACATTTGTATGTTATCCTTAGCTTATTCTTTTTATTCCAGTTTGTTCAGTACCATACATACGAGTGCATGAACTGGAAAATCAAATACTAGATGATGCATATTATCAGATGGTGGGTATTTGCATATCTAACAGCTATATCTAACCCTTGTGTTTGGATTCATTATATAAAATAGATTTATTTAAATTCTTGTTTTTTTATTTGAATAATATAGTTTATTTAAAGAATGATTAGAAATACAATTATATAATTTACTTTTAAAAGATTGTTAGTTTAGTCCTTTGTATAACTAATTGTACCGGCCCTCACTACTTTAATTGTTTTAATTTTTTTAGTATCTATTTGCCATGCAAAAGAGCTAACATATTTGCATTAGAAACAAATTATTATTCTTGGAACTTCAGATTGGAGCTGGAGTTTAATTGCTGCTGTTATTTTTGTTTTGTTTTGTTTTTCATTTGTTCTATAAAACTAGAATTATATTTTAAGAAAAAAACATTTTAGATAGAATCATAAAATGATTCCTAATACTTATTTTTATGAAAACAGATGAAAACTGTGATACTGAGTATTTTTATAACAGCACATTTATAATTTCTTTAAGTAAAAAAAAAAAAAAACAATTAGGAGTTGATTCAGAGTACAATGCTAAAATTTTAATAAGCTTTGATACTTTGTTTAGTCCAGAAAATTTTAAATCCCCAAGTTGTAAAAAAGGCAACTATCCTTTTTTGGACTTCAACATAATATGTCTAGGATGTACAAATAGGATTATATAACTAGATCCATATTTCTGTACATTTTTTCAGAAATTATTTATTGATTCAAATATATAGATTTTTCCCCCCTAGGTTGAATATATTTACTTTTACATTTCTTAGAGAATTTTGTCCTCTCAGTTAATTTTAAACTCACATATATATTTTGGGCACCTAATATATGTAGGTGCTGGACACAAAATAGTAAATAAATAAAGTGACCTCTTGTCTTAAGTTGTTCATAGTCATCAATAAAGGAAGAGACAGACTTATGAATGAATAACTATAGCATGATCTGATGCCTATTATAACAGAAGACATGAAAAGTGGAAATAATAGCAATAATAATAATCCCTTATTAGGATCATGGCAAATATTCATCACAAGTTTTAATAGTATGTGATAGATAAGGCTGTACTCAACTAATCAGAACTGTGTGTAGGCTCCTTCTGTAAAATTAAAGTTAAATTTTAATTAGTGCCCCTTTTTTGGCAAAAGGTAGCCTTTTTTTTTTTTTTATCTATAGTTCTCTAACTTTCCAGGCAGTATACAAGAATTATGTAAGTTTAATATGCTATAAATTAAATTTAAAAAACAAAATGCAGAGAAAGATAATTCAAATTAAAAATAATCTGAGGGTATAAATTGTTTATTACAAGATGGATTCCTTAAGGAATTTTTATTTTAGTTTTTGTTCTAAATCACAATTTATACTAGGACCAATTTATTTCTGAACTCTGATGGTGTATTAGGTATGTATTTACAAATAATCAATTATGGATCAGGAGCTAGAAAAATTAGGAAGGCATACTTACAGGGTCATCAGAAATAAAAATAAATTCTTACTGAGTATTTGTAGGATCTGCTAGTCAGGATTTTTCTCATTGTTCACAATCAAAGTGGCCAATCTACTTGGGGGTTAACTCTAGAGACCGGAACTGAAATTTGTATTAATCTCTAATTGGAAACAACAAACAGCTGTAAGAACCTACATTATTTATCTCAGTTTTTTTTTTCTGTCTGAGAAACTTCGCCTGAAGACACCTTTAAAATGTGCGTATATACTGTACTTGAGTGTACGTGTGTTTAATTTGTTTCCTTCCTCAGTTACAAAAGGATTTAATCAACTTACCATGAATATTAGTTTTATTAGATTAATTTTACTGGCAGCATGTTAGAGGGAAGTGGCAAATTTAGGTTGTTTTTTCTTATTAAGTCTGAAGTCTGGCCTGATTTCTTGTTAATCTCTAATCTGTTGCTTAAATTTATGGAAATGCAGTTTCTTGACTCTTGCTTTCAGAGCGGTCTGTGAGGATCGGGTACTGCCTGTTTTCTCTGGTGTACATTGGTCTGTTCAGCGGTAATGATTGGCTAGTTCTCCTTCATGCTTCATCTTTTCACCCTTTTATTTGTCTTTCGTTATCATCCTTTGTCCTCTTTTTTCGTGTTACCTTTTTTTCCAGCTCCCTCATCTCATCTTTGAGATTATCTGTGATCCTTTCCATACTGTTTTCTTTTTTCCTGTCTTAAATTTACCCATCTCTCTTCTCTATTACCACTTTCTCTCCCTGACCCCCAATATCCTCCCATTTTGAAGATAATTTTGTCCTTCAACATCCAAATCAAATGTTCACTTCTCTGGTGTATGGTGGAAAGTGGAGCACACTCAAGTCAATTACATTTTACTGTCATTACTCTGCCATTTACTAATGTCCCAGTTTAGCAGATTTGAGGAGTGTACCTTTGGGCTATGTGGGAGTCCCTGTACAGCCCAAGAAGGAAACACTGCCTGCAAGAAGGAAATTGTGCAAGTTTATTGGGTCCTAGATGTCTAGGTAGGACATGTCGATATAGGTATCAAAGGTATTTTAAAACAGTTGAATGTTTTTTAAAACAGTTTTTTTTTTTTTTTTTTGAGACAGAGTCTCACTTTGTTGCCCGGACTAGAGTGCCGTGGCGTCAGCCTAGCTCACAGCAACCTCAAACTCCTGGGTTCAAG
>CAUYRT010034156.1:0-18651 GCA_963574885.1 Lepilemur ruficaudatus
ATAGCAAATTTACATCTTATAAACTGTTTTGCCAAACAAATACTCTGCTGTTGTGTAGCTGCCCCTCAGAAACTGTGTAGACTCTGCCCCAGATTTGATTTAGATGCCAAGACTAATGGTATCACACACAACATGCCAAAGGGGTTTGGAAAGGTTTATCATCCACTTAATGGGCAGAGCAAGGAGACACACAAGCATATGCAAAATGGTTCGATTGAGGAGGCAATAGAGACAGTCTTGAGACATTTATAGATGTGAAGGGAGGTGGCCAAGGAGAAGTTTATCTTGTGTGGTTTGAACTTCCAGCTGATGCTAAATGAGAGAGCATTATAGCTTTCTTATCAACTTGACCAGATATAGAGAAGGAAAAAAATGAGGCATGAGTCTTAAAAGTTCTCGACAGTTAAACATCAAACTTGGATTCATACTCTGTGCTGTATGTGTATTGTAGGAATTAAGAGTAGAATAATGCCATTGTACTATCTTTTCAAAGCATTTTTATGCCTATCAATAATCCTTATAGTTTTAACCGGTTTGGGGTAATTGTAGTAATAAAAAGAGAAGAAATTCTTTGATTTTCAAATTTTTGGAAATTTTACTGGAACTCATGATGCATATTTTTGTCATAGGAGTAGGCCCTTCATATTTTCAAGCACAGTTTACAAGGGTTAAAATTTTACAAAAATGATTTGTTAGACAAATACTGGAAATGTGGAAGACTAAATAACTTTAAAAAATGCCTACTGGAAACTTCTACATATGTAGTTGTGTAACACAAACTATTAATAATATTGAGTTCAAAGAAGAACTTCAAAGAGGGAAAACACTTTCTATTGATAAAAGCCTTAAGAGGGTGGTAAATTGGAAAGTTGATGATGGGCTTCCTTTCGTGAAGAGCTGGGAGGAAATGCTGATCTTTGTAACTAGAGACTTGGGATTTAATGCCCATTTAAAGCCAAGAATTTTGATATTTATGATGAATTTTCATTTCAAGTTGCACATGAGTTTGTACCCTTGAAGCAGCTACTTTATTAAACAAGACCATGAAGTAGAAATAAATTTTAAAAATGTAGGTTTTGGTGTGATGTTCCAAACTCAGCTCTCTAAAGACTTTGCTTAGAGAAATAATAAAATGTTTATCTTAAGAATGTAAATCATGGATTTCTGCCTGTTGTGTGTTTAGGATCCTCATCTGCACTGCTTACATGGTCTTGTAGAATTACCACATGGATAAAATGAACACAGAATTAATCTGGAACTGATGATATTCTTAGGATGCCTAGTATAGGCAAATGAAAAGTTATTCTGAAAAAATAAGTCTTAATCTGGCAGCTAGGTATTCCCCTAGAATATGTTGTTTTAAATATTGCCTCACAATTCAAAATGGCAAACACATGAGGATAGAAGAAAATATCCTATGGTGACTGAGGTCCCATGACCCAACAAATAGAAATAATCTAATAATTTAGTATACCTAATTTAAAACAATATCTCTTTGGGCCTACAATTTAATACTCAGTTTGAGCAGCAAATTTAGATATAGCTGAAGAGAGTAAATTAGAAGGAAAAAATCTAGGAAATCACATACACAGCATTCTAATAAGAGTAACACGTGGAAAATATGCAAGATATTAAGGATAGGATTAGATGGTCCACAAACACTAGAAATTTCAGAATAAAAAATTCAAGAAAATGAGGAGGAATTAAATGAATAAGATAGAGTAAATGGATAAGAATTTCTTCGAAGTTGATTTTTAAATGGCCCCAGAACTCTGATTTATGGTAAATTCACATCCAAATATTGTAGTGAGACCACAGAAAACTAGAACTGGAGGATACTGACAAAGATGCTATTAAATAATACTGTAATAACAAATGATTTATGAAGAATGACAATAAGAATGACAACAGTCTTCTCAACAGCAACAGTTGTGGCAGAAGTCAATAAAAACTATCTTCAGAATCTGAAAGGAAGCAACTGTCAAGAAGTTTCACATTCATATCTTAATAAAAAATAGAGAATATAGAAAATAAAACAAAAGTTTTTAACAAATTCTGTGAAAAGTTACAATTCACCTTCAGTAAAAAAATGTTAAAGAGTATGCTTTGGAATTACAAAAAAATAAATTCTGAAGAAAAAGGAAAGAATTAAAGCTCACCAAAACAGGTGAGCAAAAAAGTTAATAAATATAGAAGTAATTCTAAACAAGTGATGAATATTTGAAACAATAGAATTAGTAGTTAGTATGTTTGCTTTGCTATATTTTTCACAATTGCTCAGACAACGGAACTGTTCCACCCTTCTTCAAAAATATCTTCATGTATGTGTGTATGTACCTATATACATATATATATGTGCCATATTTTATTTGTATTTTAAACACCCATCTTTTTGAAGGCAGATATAACATTTGGAATCATAGATCTTCTTGTTAAAGTCAATAAATAAGATACCTCTAGTAAATATGGGGAAGGTAATTCTAAACTTAAAGCAAAATATTGAGTTCACTAAGATTAAAAGTGGAAGCATGATATCAACAACATTGTAGGATGTTAAAATACAACAAACTCACCAGACAGACGAAATCAGAGAGAACTGAAAGGCAGTCTAAGATGGAGACAAAAGATTCACTGCCTTAAAAATCTCTTTTTAAAAATTGCTGCCCTGAAAAGCTCATATAAAATCTCTTTAAAGTCTTCTCAAACTTGGCATATTGCTTAGTTGGTGAAGGCTGCATTGCTATTTAATACCTTTGGCCCAAAGAGCAACCCATGGAGCCTAGTTATCTGTTGCATGAAAGTATTTAAGTGTTTTCTACTAAAAGTCTGTGGAACCACTACACACCTGTATAATGCCCCAAATCCAGAACACTGACACCACCAAATGCTGGCTAGGATACAAAGTAGCAGGAGCACTTATTCATTGTCAGTGAATGCAAAATGGTACAGCCGCTTGGGAAGGCAATTTGGCAGTGTCTTACAAACCTAAACATAATTTCACCATACGGTCCATCAATCATGGTCCTTGGTATTTACCCAAAGAAGTTGAAAACTTACATTCACACTAGAATCTGCATGTGGATGGCTATAGCAGCTTTCTTCATATTTGCCAAAACTTGGAAGCAACCAGAATGCCCTTCAGTAGATGAATGGGTAAATAAACTATGATACATCCAGACAATGAAATATTTAGCACTAAAATACGTAATCAAATCATGAATGCTTCTATCAACCCATGAAAAGACTTGGAGGGACCTTAAATGCAATGTATTAAGTGAAAGAAGACAATCTAAAAAGGTGATAGACTGTATGGCTTCAACTATATGACATTCTGAGAAAGATAAAATTATGGAGACAGTAAAAATTCTCAATGGTTGCTGGCAGTAATGGGAGAGAAAGCAAAGAAAAAGTGGAGTACGGAGGATATTTAGGGCAGTGGAAATACTCTATGTGATACCATATGGTGGATACATATTATATAATTATCAAAACTCACAGTACAACACTAAGAATAAACGCTAATGTAAACTATTATAAACTCTGGATGATAGTGGTGTGTCACTTGTAGGTTCATCGGTTCTAACAAATATACCACTGATAGGGTGTGTTGATAGTGGTGGAGGCTACACGTGTGGACATAGGGGGTATAAGGGAACTCTCTGCACCTTCTCTGTTTTGCTGTGAACCTAAAACTACTCTAAAAAATGATGTCTATTATTAAAAAAAAAGTTAGAGATCAGAAACAGATCTAACTTTAACTGCTTCTAACTATAAGCAATAAGAAATAAAACAAATTGCTTTAATCAAGAAACTAGTTTGAGCAACATTATGTTTGCTATTATCATAGCTGTTGTTGCTGATGCTGCTATAATTTTCCCACACCAGTAGCAACAGAAGCATTGCATCTATAACAGACTGTTTACAAAGCACCTATATAGCTTGTCCAACATTGGTTAATCCTGACTACTCCCAGTTGAATTAGCAACTACATCCTCAGTGAGTACCCCAAGCCATTTTTCCCAGACCACTTTCTTAACACTTATGTTATTATGTAACTATCCCTGTATGTGTTGTATCTGACAATAAAATCCTTCACATTTTTTTATGACTCAAAACTTAATTTGCATTCAAATTTCCTAACAATATTATGAGAAATCGTATAGTTCATAAAATTTTTAAGATTTCCAAAAATAAAACTTTTAGAATAGAAATTGTGCTTATTAATATGTATTTGTATATGTGCATTGTTTTGTATTTTGTAAATATATATTCCAGTATTTTAAAATGTGTGTATGTGTATGTATATATACATATTTCCTAGCATAAAGTAAGTATTTAAAGTATTCAGAAAATATTCATTAAACAAATAAGGGGAAGTACTTTAGGATAAATTAATATAACTACGTATTGAAGATTTCAACAAGATAGTCACTTGGAATTACAATAAGTCAATTAAAGAGCAGAGATATTTAGAAAAGGTGTTTCGTATAAGTTCTCTCACTGTAACAGCCTATCATCACTGGCTGAAAATAAAAATTTAACAGCTATTCCTCTCTGCCCACTTCAGTGTATTAGTTTCCAATCCATTAACTCTCACAAGTTAATAAAAACACATTTATATATTTTAAAAAACTATTGAGAGTGCTATGTATTATGAAGATAGAAATTACAAAGTATTTAGAATGCATTTATATCAGCAACCTCTGATCTAGCCCATTCGTTTTAGGGAAGAACATATTTCATTACTGTATGATTATTAGTGATACTATAACATTTATGTTTTTATGTTTTATTATATATATTTTTCTAAATATATTCTAAATTCTTTATCAAATGCTAACAACTGTTCTGTTTACAATTTCATTGTCTACACACAGGAAAAACACTTAAGGTATTGATTCAGTGAACTCAGTATATGAGGGCAGTTTATTTTAATCATCATCATGAAATTTTTAACTAAAAAGTAAACAAAATATTTAGAAAATATATTAGATATGTAATTTTTTGACAAAGGGTTTCCATTATTAAATAAGTATATTTGTATGAAATGTATGAAACGACCAACTTATAAACTTGTAAAATTAACTTATAAATGCATCTTTTATTGGACTATATATGAATGCTTTGAGGTTGTTTTGTTAGCTGGGGATAGTATTAGATTTTATATCACTATTATAATTCAGAAATTTTATGATAAAAATAAAAGTGTGGGTATGTGTGTATATAATCTAAACTTGAAAATGTGTGTGTATAAATTTGGATGTTGAACACTCCATCGATAAATTTATGTATTAATATTTAAACTAATAATTTTTAAGTAGCATATATTTACCAGTGATATCTTTATCAGATTGGTTATCAGATCATAAACCTTAGAGGAAACAAGAAATTGGGGTAGTCAGATTGGTATCAAAATTGAAGAGTGAGAAGTTTGAATGTAGGGGTAGTATCTGAAGGAGACAGAACTAGATTAAACATTACAAAGTGTTACTGAGGACAACCTGTGGGATATATTTGAGGGAGGGAATAAGAATAATATGTAAGTGTTAAGTTAGAACCAAAATAGGAGAGAGTAGGAAGGTGAAAAATTTCTTTTGTCGTAGGTTTGCCTACGGCTTTCTGAATCAAACAAAGCTGGTGAGAAAATGTTCACTATTTAACAAGAAATAGCACTGAAATAACAATGTGTGTACTACTGTACCAAGAAAATGCATTATATTATTTACTCCTCAAAAGCAACCCTGTGAGCCAGGACTTTTGTTATCATCATTTTATATATGAGAAAATAAAGACCAGTATTTTCTAAAAATCACTCAAATAATAAGAAATAAAAAATCACAAACCAGATATTTTTATTTCTAATTAGAAATTATATTTCAATAAAAGCTTGAAACGTGTCTTAAATGAGGTCAAATAGTAAAACCCTATAATATATAAAGCAAATGGAATTGTCTTTGTATAAGTATAGTTGAGAATCTTTTATTTCTACATAGATAATTCCTTCTCAAAATGTTCTCCAGTGACTTCCAAAAATCTATTTTTTTTTATTATTGTACCTTGTTTTGCTTCTTAAAGTATATTCCAAGTGTAAAATAAGCTAATTTCTTAACTTCACTCATGGAGTCTTTAGTTATTAGACCCAGAAGCAAATTTATACAGAGCAAGGGCTTCTTGTCTGGTGAAAAGTACATACGACCACCAAGATGCCATGTCTCATAGTGTCAATTCTGTTAAGAAAGGTATAACAGGATACCATAGACTAGGTGGCTTATAAGCAAGAGTAATTAATTTCTTGCAATTCTGGAAGCTGAGAAATCCAATATTAAGGTGCTGACAGAATTGGTGTGTGATGATGGCCTATTTCCTTGTTCAAAGATCTGAATAGACATTTTTTGAAAGAAGACATATAAATGGCCATCAGAAATATGAAAAAGTGCCCAATATCACTAATCAGGGAAATACCATCAAAACTATAATGAAGTATCACCTTACCCTAGTTAGAATGGATATTATCGAGAAGGAACACAACAAATGCTGGACAGGATGTAGAGAAAGGAAGTCTTATATACTGTTGGTTGGAATGCAGAACAATACAACCCATTATGGGCAACAGTATGGAGGTTCCTCAAAAAATGAAGTATAGAACTATCATATGATCCAACAATGTTACTACTGGGTATATATTGAAAGGAAATGAAATCAGTATATCAAAGAGATATCAGCACCCCCATGTTTATTGTGACACCTTTCACAATAGCTAAGATGTAGCGTCAACCTAAGTGTCTATCAATGGATGAATGGATAAAGAAAATGTGGTACATACGCACAATGAAATACTATTTAGCCATTAGGAGGAATAAAATCCTGTTATTTGTGACAGCATAGATGAACCTGGAGGACACTATGTTAAGTGAAATAAGCCAAGCATGGAAGGGCAAATACCACATGATCTCACTCATAAGTGGAAAAAGTTGATCTCACAGAAGTAGAGAGTAGAATGGTGATTACCAGAGGCTAGTGGTCGGGGTGAGGGGGTGATGAATGAGGTTGGTCAGTGGGTACAAAGTTACAGTTAGATATGAGGAACAGGTTCTGATGTTCTATTGCACAGTAGGGTAACTATAGTTAATGATAATATGTATTTTAAAATAGTTAGAATAAAGAAATTTGAATGTTGTCACCACAAGGAAATGATGAGTGTTTGAAATGATGATGAACATGCTAACTACCATTATTTGATCATTACACAGTGTGTGTGTATATATATTATTATGTCAATTAAAAACAAAATAAAACTTTTTTACAAAGAGAGCAATCTAATAACAAATAAGAATTCAAAAAATAAGAAATATATGCATTTAAATCTGTAAAATGAGATGAGTATCTAATGTAGGAAAAGATGTTTCCTCAAAGTTAAATCCAAAGTTCATGTTGGTAGCGAAATCAAAGATTGCATAAACCTGTTGCAGTGTGCCTGGGAAAATACCCTTAAGCTGAGAGGCTGTAATGTGCCTTAATCTCTCAGTCTTTGATTTAATTTGTTTTCTCTTTAGCCTTTGCTCTGTCTACCCACTAGTACCTCCTTACTGCATTCTCTCTCCATGCAAGGTTGGTAGTCAGCCGGGCTGTTCCTGTGCAGAAAGACCAGATTTTTATACCTATTGAATTTTGAGATTAAGCTGGCATCAGAGTTGTTGGTGAATAGGAATTTGTCCCTTGATGAGCATTTATACTATAACCTTTTATATTTTCTGCTGCTCCCATAATGAATTACCACAAATTTAGTGGCTTAAAACAACATAAATTTATCACCTAATATTTTAGGGGTCAGAAATCCTAAAATCAAAATACCAGTATTCTGTCAGGTCAGAGTTCTAAAATCAAGATTCATTCCTTCTATAGGTTTTAGTGGAGAATCTATTTTCTGGACTTCTTCAGGTTCTAGAGGACATCATTTGTTTCTTGGTTTGTGGCCCCTTCCTCCATCCTCAAAGGACGTCACTCCAACCTCTGCTTCCATCCTCATATCTCTTCTCTTACTTTGACTGTTTTCTCCCTCTTGTTAGAACTCTTGTTCATGTGCAACTCATAGAGCCCACAAAGATAATTATTATATAATCTTCTCATCTCCAATATTTAATCACTTCTTCAATGTCCCTTTTGCCATATAAGGTACCATATTCATAGGCTCCAGGGATAGATAATCTGACTGGTCCTGTTAGTCTCTTTATTGGGCAGATATCTCGCACCAGGCCTCATCATAGGTAGTAGGTAATCTTACAGATGATATTTGATTCAGGACCCCGACCTTGGTCCAGGTAAGTTGTGGTCAAAGTTGACAGGTTACATGACACAAAACACATTAACCTGTATGCAGAATTATGTTGACTCTTATTCTGAGGGAGCTATGGATATGAAAGGCATGCAAAGTCTAGCGGACTCTTCTAGTACTCAAATATGCCTTCATTGCTAACAAAACTGGTCATTCACCTCCTTGTCTGCTGTCCAATTACTTCTGAATGAGATGTGGACTGATTAGATGGAGAAGCTGTTTCAGACAGAAGGAACGTAATGCAGGAAAACAAGGACACATGAGCAGCGTGATGCTTTCTGGGACATGTGAGCTGGTCAGTACCTTTGTCACATCGGAATATAGGTGATCATGGCAAGGCAGACACAGGGATGTTTGAGAGGTGGACAGCAGCTGGGGGAGAAAAACTGGGCATTTTAGCATATTCCTTCCAGTGACACTTTGGAGTTATTATTTAAATGATGCAACATAGGCGGCATTGAGACCAGTAAAACACTTGTGATGGTTCTTGTTGAATGCACATTGACAGGATCAATACATAATAGGAATGAGAAAGAAATTCTTAGGAAGCATAACAGGTCATTAAGAAGAGATATCACCAGGATACAGTGCCTGTGAATTAGGGAGGAATTTCTGTAATCTTTTACATGTTTTTGTTTGTGGTGGTTCCATAAATGAAGATTGAAAACATACAAGAACAACAATTAAAGGGTGATGGCACATTGCGGGATCAGGCTTTATTATGTTCCCTAGACTTACACAGACATTATTAAGACTATGTCATTGAAGTTCATCCTCTTTTTCAATAAGTATGTGAGGCAATTTGATCAGAGAAATGAGGTAAATAACTTTTTATCAAAGTATTATGCATAAGATGCTTGTGACTAAGACACATTATTGTAGTTGATGATAAAAAGTACTTGATGAAACTGTACTTGATGATAGAACGTACGGACTCTTAACCAGGAGAAGGACTGTCTACAATGGTGTAGCCTGATAAAGGGTTCTAGCACATCCCTTCAGGCTCTAAATTCAGTTCTGTCCATTTCAGCAGTAGTAACCAGTTCAAGTTTAACTTGGAAACTATAAGGTAGTTATAACAAACCAAGTTTGTGTATGCCAAAAAGAGAGGATCCATACTATTTGGACAACAAAGAGGGAAGGGCCAAAACTAATAACAAGCATTTTAAAGTGGTAAATGTAAGGTCTTGACCCCAAATCCAAAAAGCCAGCTGTGCAAAGGATGGGATCACTTAGCAATAGCATGTGTAAAAGCTGTGGGTTTTACTTGACAGCAAGATCAATATGAATCAATAGTGAGATGGTGTGATGTAGCTCCCACAGGGCTAACAGGAGCTTATATGTCATGATTGGAGATATAGTAACTAGACTGAAGAAGTGATAACCAGGCACCCAGGAGCCTGAGCACCACACATTGGGGTGTGTGGTCAAATTAAAATAAATTCAGAGAATGAAAACCCAAGAACTGAAAATAATTTTTGTTCTCATAGGCCTAGTAGGTACCAAACGCTTCATAACTTCTGTACCTACATTATTTGCCTTTTATAAATAAATAAATAAAAGTCTGGTAGGTGACTTGATGATGATGAAATATCTATGGGTGACATCAGGAGATAGATGTGATTATCACCCGAGAGGACTCTGGTACAATTACACTAATGATCCAGTATCTGATTCATGACCACTGGGTCAAAAACTGGATTTGATCAGCATAACAAAAATGGACACATCTCTCAGAGAAGACTCAGGTTCACCAGTTCACAAAGCCAGGTTTTACCCAAATCAGCAGTTCAATAATCTTGAGGCAGAAAACAGACTACCACACCAAAAACTAAACCTGATAAATGGCCAGGCATTTCTGTTTTCTGCCTGGCCACTGTCAGCCAGGCAGACAGACAGTAAGTCAAATTGTAATCAGAAGGCAGGTTGATGCATCTATTGCCTTAATGGAACTAGATAAATGAAAGCCCTGGTCCGTGATATCTTCTCTGTGGAAAATTGCTTACCTGGGCACCACCATTGTTCATGCAACTAAAATGAAATAAATACCCCTGAATAACTCCGACACACTGTTAATTAGAAGATGCATCTCAATTTTAGAAATGTTCCAGTGTGAACACAATGATGAGTCCCTGATTTGATGGCAGATACCTCATCGTTGTGTACCCAATTATGCTGGTAGCACATTGCTCTTTTATACCTGTGGCAACTTAGACTTAGGTAAGGAATCTTTTCCTTGGTAGCAGGCTTACAGTCCATTTTTCCTGTGGCACTAGACTTCTGCTCTTATGCTGCTCCATCCTGCTCTGAAGATTAGTGGATGGGGAGAGGAATCAAATGGAGTTTAGAATTAGAGTTTTGAGAAAACAAAACTTGAGAAGGTAATTACTATGTAATTGATACATACTGTTTCCAAGTTAAATGTGTGAAGAGATAGCTCTCTTGTTCTTTATGTTCTTTGACTAAAACTCATTCAGACACACTGCCACCATCCTGGTGGACTGAAGGAAAATTAATCTTGGGCATAATCGGATCTCTCTCCTTCCATAGGGTTACCTAAGAATCTGGGACACTTACTGTGTTATCTGTTGAAGAGTAAAAGGTCCCTCGTATTTAATCCCTTGTGGTTGCTACAGTTGTCTTCTCAGTAGACGGTCGTACAGTCCTTAAGGCAAGTGACTGTTCTTTCTGTGCCCAGCAGGATGCTCTGGGTCTGTGACTCCTCCTTCCTCAGTCCCAAAGTCCTTTCCCCCAGGCAGTGGGGCATGGTCTCCAACACTTACATATTGGCTCAATCAATTTAGGTATTCACAAAATACATATACATATGTGTGTGTGTGTTGTGTTGTGTGTTCAGGTAAATTTGCTTTGATACTGCAAACTTCCCTGCCCACAAAAATCCAGCTGATATTATGAAATAGGATGTGGGTGAAGGGGGTCACAGATACAGTACAGTGAAATCAAATTAACGTTGATATAGCATTATCTCATAATAGCTTTCTTCAAATATTTGGAAGATTGCCAGGCAGAAAAGGTTTTC
The DNA here is from genome assembly GCA_963574885.1 of Lepilemur ruficaudatus. Lineage (NCBI taxonomy): Eukaryota > Metazoa > Chordata > Mammalia > Primates > Lepilemuridae > Lepilemur > Lepilemur ruficaudatus. The sequence continues at coordinate 11,373 of CAUYRT010034156.1, forward strand.
ATTTTTATTCCATATACCTCTAAGGGGTAATATGAAACCAATGGATAGGATGAAAGTTACATGGATCATTTTACCAGGTTATTGTTCTAACTTGTAAGGATTGATATTTTTATGAGTAGGAGCCTTTGGATTAATCTATTTATAGTCAGGCAAATAGAAGACCCTTGGGAAATTGATAAGAACTGTTGGTTTGTATTAGCTTCCTTCTCAGATGTTGAGAATATCTAATTCATTTTTAACTCATAACTGATTCTTTTATTACTTTCATTAATTCCTATCACTTGGCCACTTTAACTAGATTTTTTTCTATTCTTTCATTATTAATGAAAAGCCTATCCTTTTCCAGAAGTCACCTGCCCCAAAGAACATGCTTTGTTCATTCTTTGCAAAAAGCTGACCAGTTTACCACACTTTTAGCATCATGTGTAGTATGGATTCTTTTGGAAGATAGACCTTTCTCATGAGCCACGCCATCACTTGACTAAAAATAGGCCGATGCTTTATGTTATGTGTTTGTTAAAAGTTCAGAAACTGCTGTTGTTCTAACCACCAAATATTTATGGTATTTTTGTTTCTGTATCTGATGAGAAAGGGTAAAGATTCCTAAATTCTTGATTATTTTGCTGTCTGAAGTTTTATTCTATTTCAAATAAAGCCACTAGGAAGAAAGGAAAAATAAATTAAGAAAAACTATTTAACATTTAATTTATATTTTATTCTTACAAATAAATAATGAACTTACTTCAAGGTTCATATTTCATATTGAACCAAACAAACTTTCTTGTTATATTTAAAAAAAGAAATCTTTCAGTTTAAAATTTCTGTAATTTGAGAGTTTATCATCCAACAAAACTAGCCTGTTGTAAATCAGACATATAAAATCACAAAGGCTATGGAAAGTTGTGTCAAGCATGAAATTAATACTTCTGAGACACTTTTATGAGAAATATATTAAATTCAAGAAGTTCCTTTGTTCCAGAACCCTGCAGACTTTAGCGAAATAACTATAAATTTGTCTCTTTTAACTAAATGGAAATATTCGTATTAACATTTGTATGCTGATAATAAGTTTTATTACACATTAATGCTACATTTTAAAACTCTAAACAAGATTAATTTATTTTTACAAATGTTATTTTCCTGGGGTGTGTACAATTATATTTCATAGTAGAAACTTTTCTTTCTTTATCTTATGACTTTAATTCTAAAACTTCAAAATGTTTCATTATGCTGTGCTTTAACTGTTTATAATATGTGACATACCATTGGTGTGAAATCCATCCCGACTCCTTAAACTGCAATATAAAATTAAAACTAATAATACCTAAACTGTTTTTCCCCTTCTTTCATCCCTTTTTCTTTCATTCTTTCATTTTTTTCTTTTTTCTTTTGTATTTTTTAAATTTTATCTACTGCCTTCCTTCTTCTCACTCACATATGCAAAGCAAGTATTTAATTTATGTCCTATACTTTAAATTAGGCCAGTTTCAAGAAAACTCAGGATAAATTATTAAAATCATTTATTTAATAATTATTGGTTATCTGACATGTACATTTAAGATACAGTCACTCATTTTTATTTTCTTTAAAATGTGCATGAGTTGAGTTTTAATGTATGGTATATGCATACATATTGTATATTTAAATCCATGTCAGAAGACATTGTGGAGTTAGAAATGTAGACTCCTTCTTGGCTAAAATTCTAGTTCTGTGTAAACTTAAACCCATTCATCCTCAGGTTCCATATTTGTAGCATGGGAAAGAGCAGTAATAGCACCTCTTCTAAAGACGAAAGAAAATAAATAAATAAACCAAACATTATTTCTATTTTACATAAAAATATAACTATATATAAATTATAGAAAACCATATGATAGTTTCATAATTAAAATCAATATATTTTATAATATTTACATATAAATATGTACTTATGTATTAATATATTTATATTTTATTAAGTATTACATAATATATTATGATTATGTTATATTTATTTATATATATAAAAACAAGTGCCTGGAATGGTATATGGCATATAATGAATATTCAATGCATTTTAATTATAATAATGATCATTTCTTCATTTCTTTGACTTCACCTCTTTTCTCTCCTCTTTCTCTTCTTCCCTATATCTTACCCCCTTCCAAGTACACAGATAAAGTTATGCTAAATAAGGGTCCATGTAAATTTTTCCAGTGGTAAAATGAAGTATTCATGAAGTTATGGCACATTGAAATGGCTTTTGAAGCTGACAACTGTCTTCAAGAATAAACAACTACCATAGCCAAGAGGGAGCCTTTTAAATACAGACTATTGCAGATGAGACTTGCAAAAAATCTTTTACAAAAGAAAATAAGCAGTAGAAATTAGCATGTGTCCTCAATATCTTATAAATGTTTAGCTTTACCATGTTTGTTTTATTTCTTCCTAATCATGGGAGGCAGTTGGTCTTCAAAGAACCTCGCTTCCTGTCGTTCATGCCCTTGTAGAATACTCATCCCTTGAGTGTGTCTGAACTTACTGACTCACCCTAATAAATGCAATACACCAAAAATGTGTGTTTGTTGTCAGCAAGATTAGGCAACACAAAAGACTTTGCCTTCTGTCTTGCTTGTCTCCTTGTGTTTTTTTGCTCCCACTGAGGGAAGCCAGCTGCCACGTTTTGAACTGGCCTATCAATATGCCCAGTGACAAAGGCTGATGACTCTGGAAAACAGCCAGTGAGGATCTGCTAATAGCCCTGTACATGAATATGTAAGCAAATTCCACAGTTGAACCTTAAAATGTTTGTAGCAACATCTAACAGAATGATTGCAGCCTAGTGAATGACCCTGAGCCCAAGGCACCCATAGAAGCTATGAAATAAATTTTGGATTTTTTTTAATCCAGCAAGTTTGGGAGTAATTTGTTACTTAGTAATGGATAACTAATACATTACTAATATAATGTCTTTTTTTGGCATTGATTAGTAATAAAATTTTTAAAACAGAAAAATTCTTTATCCTTCTTTGAAGATGATGTGAACGATATAAAGAGTTAAGCTGGAATGACAGCTCAGTAGTCTATCTGGAACTATGTCTCATTATTGGATCAAGAAAGTACATAGTGGAATGAAAATGCCTTTTAGTTTAAATGTGGACTGAATTAAAATTGCATTAAATTGAATAGAATAAAATGGAATGGAATGGAAGCAATAAAATAGGAGAGAACAGAATAGGAAATATCTACTTGTTTTGTAAGTAATCAGGATAAGTATTGGCTGTGTGTATATATGCGTGTGTTAAAGGTCCTAGGGGCAGGCATGCATTCAGTGATTTGCTGGAAGGACTTCAGCACTCAGAGACAGTTGTGGTCACGGATAATTTGTTTATGCAATGGAACAGACATTTTAGGCTGAATCTGGAGAGATTTAGGTACAGACTTCCTGTATTCTCCTCAACTCCTGTCCCCATTACACAAACACAGAAGTTACATACAATGCGTTTATTTCTCTAGCACCATGTGCCATGTTTCTACCCAGGAAAGTGAGACTCGGAGTCCAAGGATTTTGTTGGGGGTCAGTCATGTAGGAGCAGCAGCCAGCCACAACTATTCAAATTTCAGACTTCAAGAAGGAAAGTAGGTGTTCAGTAGCTCAGGTTGGGGAAAATAGTCAGGTTCCAGGCTGCCAGCCAAGGGTCAAGCCCACAAATGGGCTCTTTGGAAAACAGGAATTTCAGTCCAACTGTGTTAACTCTTACCCCACACTGTGAGTGTATGCATTTGCATATTGCAAACTGGCAGATTTTTCTCTTCATATCAAGCCTGGAAAAACCCTTAATAATGGTCCTTTTTCAGGACCAATTCATATGTCATCTCTGAACTTTTTCTTAATTTCTTCTTCTAAACTTCTAAACCATAATATTTACACAGTGATGAGGAAATGTGTTAGAGATTCTTACACCTGTTATAATTATAGCTGTCCACTCTTATATGCCCCACTAACCTAATGCTGTGTCAGAATTGGCATTAGACATGATTGTGTCTGCTCAATGCTCTGTTAGAATACACTGTGTAGTCATATTTGCTTTCCCCTTTGAGTAGGTGTTGGCAAACTATGACTTATGGGCTAAATTTAGACCACTACTGCTTTTGTAAATAAAGTTTTAATGGAAGACAACCTCATCCATTTGTTTATGTATTGTCAATGGCTGTTTTCACAATACAACCACAGAGTTGAGTAGTTGCAATAGAGATTTCACAGCCCACAAAGACAAAAATATCTGCTGTTTAGCCAGTTAAAAAAAATGCTTTCAAAAACCTGGATGAAAGAAAGCAGAGTGATTTGCTCAAATGTTAAATAAATTGTTTACACTCTTAGAAAATAAAAGATGATTGATAAAGAAAACTGATGTGACAGTAATAATAAAATTTTCTTCCTGATATTGTTACTTATTTCTCTCATAGATGACACTTGGCAAGCAATTGTGATATCATTGGATGGTTGTTTCTCTCAAAGATTCCCCAGTATTATTAATGACTATCTTGTATGGTACTGGCTTAAACCTCCTCTAGAATTAAAGTTCTATTATCTGTCACTTTTATACTCTGATCGTAAGAAATAGATATTAAGAGGAAATAAGTAACCATCAGTTAATAATTAGTTTCTCAAAAATTATGTTAATCCAAAAGTCAGAATAATATTTGGTAAACATAACCAGAATTCATAGAAAATTGAGATTTCATGGAATTATTAATTTTAATAGCAATGGTCTACATGAAAATCCAGAATGTGTAAAATTTGTCATCCTCATCCTCCCTCAATAAGTAAAAATGGTTTAAAGAATGAGCCAAATTTATAATCAGTGGCAATTAACTCTCAAGAAGTTAAAACTATCCCAAAACAGGAATATGCCATCCTCAAAGCAACAAAGAAAGATTCCTTGATCAAGTGCAGGAGATGCACAAGTGAGAAGAATTGTAAACCGTTCCTTTGATGTGAAAGATAAATTTTAAAAACTATTTCTGCCATGCAAGGACCATGGAATTTATCCCATAGGCCAATGTTCTGCAAACTGCATACTATTCTAAAAGTCTATTTAAATTTATCTAAAGAAAAACTTTTAAAAATAGGTGCAACAGTACTGTGAATGTGAACTTCAGATCACTTGCCATACATGAAAGCTTATATATTAAAATTAATATTTTGAAACAATATTTTAAATCTTAATTGGGAATTGTTGCCTGCCAATATCTTTGAGACTGAAAACCTACTTTTTGGCACAGCAGGAAAATACAATAATAAAGTTCATCCGGGGCTAGGCTATCTTGGGTCTTACTAGTAAGGAGAAGGGGGTAGAGTGAAGCAGGGTAAACTGGTAGGTCGATGGGGTTTCCATACAGGTAAGAAGTTGTGTAATAGTTTTAATTATGGAAATTTTAGTAGGAATTTGGGAAATATTTAGAAAGGAAAAATTAACAGTACTTGATGGTGACCAGTTTAATCAGAATGGGTGGGTAAGCAAGAGGGAAGAGTAGTGGGTAGATGGGTCTTTGTGCAAGTTAGGAAATACATGAAGTAGAGAAAGTTAAGGACGAGGAGAAAGTGTAAATGTGAACAAGAAAATTGCAAAATATAGAAAGAAAGTGGAAATTCTAGTCTTGGAGTCAGGACAGAGGCTTTCTCTTTCAAGAAAAATACTAGACTGTAGAAAAAAGCTTTTAAGTTATAATGAAATCATACCTGGAAATCTGCTAGTAATATAAAATTATTTGTATAGAAAGATGTAAAAAGGGAAACATGTTGTTCCTTGAGAAAGTTTACAATGTTAAGATGTATCTTGTGGTATATCTTGTGAATAAAATAAATGGTAGTCAGACTGTATACCTTTAGGTGGATTCACAATATAGGAGTAAGAAATATAATAAAATATAAATGTTTAATTCTTAATGCAAATATATTGAGAAAAATGAATGAAGAGTGCCTCCCTACACTCTCTCTCTCTCTCTCTCTCTCTCTCTCTCTCTCTCTCTCTCTCTCTCTCTCTCTCACACACACACACACAAAACAGGAGAAATTCTTCCAGTGAGTGACACATAAATATATATATATTTATGATTTAAAAAGCATTTGGAGTGATTTATCAGTAGAGAACTGGCCCAGTTCTAATGGGCAAAAGCAGGGAGGAGGAACACGGTAATATATAATGATACGATTCAAGTCTCATTGTGAGCACACATTTTGCTTACTCAGGTGATACTTTGAGATCTAACTCATTGTCAAATGGTCATACCGAAAAAGTCATTTGCTTCACATTACTTCACAGCCCCATATATGGTTTGAAAATATCTTACATTTGGGCCTGCACTGGTCACCATAGCTGCTTTTTGTCGAAAACTTCTCCTTCTTTCTGAGATGATCTCTGGTGGTCGACCATCTTCCTCACTCCCTTTTTCATTTAGCAAATTGGAAACATTTGTATAAATTTCTGATATTAAACTAATAATATTAACAAAAGCAACAACAATGTATGATACTACCATATTATACTTTATATCTTCTCAAGTAATTTCTGGAATGAAATCATCTGCCTTTACTGCCTAGAATTGTGAGTTGGCAGTTTTATAACTCTCTAGAAAATTTTTATTAATATTATGATTTTTACTCACCTACCTGAGGAAACCTATTGTTTTCTGTGAATCATCTGATTTGAATGAAGCCTATTCGAACCCAATTCTCTACTTGTGTTAATAAAGCCAGTGTGAGTCGCAGAACTCGGCAAAGTTCGGAAGGAACTGAGCTGGACTCCTTTTCATTCACCTCTATTTCCTCATAGGTTTGCCTTTACTTCAGGATAAAATTCTCTGTTTTAATATCTTTCATATATTTATAAACAGAATAGAACTTTTCCAGGGTATTTTATGATTACTCGTGATGTGTAAAGTGGCATATGCATATTTATGAATATGTTACAATGTTTAAAAAGTCTGAAATTTAAAAGTTCAATTTTGAACTTAGGTTCTAAAAGAAAAACCTGGCCAGGCGTGGTGGCTAACACCTGTAATCCTAGCATTCTGGGAGGCCGAGGTGGGAGGCTCGCTCAAGGTCAGGAGTTTGAAACCAGCCTGAGCAAGAGCGAGACCCCGTCTCTCTACTAAAAATAGAAAGAAATTAATTGGCCAACTAAAAATATATAGAAAAAAATTAGCCGAGTATGATGGCGCATGCCTGTAGTCCCAGCTACTCGGGAGGCTGAGGCAGAAGGATCGCTTGAGCCCAAGAGTTTGAGGTTGCTGTGAG
>CAUYRT010034158.1:0-28732 GCA_963574885.1 Lepilemur ruficaudatus
AGGCCGAGGTGGGTGGATCGCTCAAGGTCAGAAGTTCGAAACCAGCCTGAGCAAGAGTGAGACCCCGTCTCTATTAAAAATAGAAAGAAATTAATTGGTCAACTAAAAATATATAGAAACAATTAGCCGGGCATGGTGGCACATGCCTGTAGTCCCAGCTACTCGGGAGGCTGAGGCAGGAGGATTGCTTGAGCCCAGGAGTTTGAGGTTGCTGTGAGCAAAGCTGATGCCACGGCACTCTAGCCCGGGCAACAGAGTGAGACTCTGTCTCAAAAAAAAAGCAAAAAAACAAAAAAAACCAAAAAAACTATCGAGATCTGACTTATGGTCTTCCCTGGGTTCCACCAACTGAGTTAATCACATTAACCCAAACCCTGAGAAATGCTCTTGTGATACGATCCATGCGTGATAACTGGGTATCTTCCCCATATACAGTCCCCTCCCAATTATCTGCACAAATGCAGGGGTGCGGTGGTGCAGATAATTCAAAACAGCAAACAATCCAAATGCCATTTCTGCTTGGCTTGAGAATATATTATGCAAATTTGGGGCAGCAAATTTACCTTCTTTATTACATTTTGCTTGGATTCATATTAAAAAATTGTTTGCATTCTCTATGAGAGTGTGTATTTGGGGGGGAGCTAGGAATGGCATCCCTAGAGTTCGAGGGAATCATAAAACCTTGGCACTCAGAGGAGCCTTAGAAATTATAATGCAAATTCCTCCGTGTTTTTAGAGAAGGCAACCAAGGTCTAGAAAGGCGACGTACCTTATGTGAGATCACAGTGTAAATTGCCGGCAGAACCAGGCCAGATCCAGGCCAGATCCAGGCCTCTGACTCCCTCATTCGAAGGGAAGAAACACACACTGTTAATCAGAAGCCCGACTGAGTGTTCTACCCTTTTCAGGACAATCTTGTTAGTTCCTTCAAAGGGCAAAGCCATCTGCGTTCTAACTTCCAGAGGCACAGAACTTCCTAACGCGGCTGGATCCGGAGGCTACACCTCCCTGTAGGCTAGACAACACCTGTTTCCCCAAGGCTGCCTAACAGCCCTGGTGGACCCTGAGCCTCCTTGCCACATGCTGTTGGGATCTGAATTGCTTGGTGCCAGCCAGGAGCTCTCAAGGAGGCTCGCCTGAGTTCTGAGTGAGCCAGGTGTAGGGAACTGCTGGGAGGCTACAAACACCGGTATGGTGAGTCTGTACCTTGGGGCGTGTGGCAAGGGAGAGCACTCTGTTTCAAATCAGGACACCAGGAGCACATGCCAGCCTGATGAGTAACCTAGGGCCTGGCTGCCAGTGGGTTTAGTTGACCTTGAAACAGGTAAAGAGCAAACATGAAGCAGACAGGCAGGGCTCCACCTCTGGCTAACCTCCCCAAGAGGCACAGCAGTGAGTTTCCAGAAGAGACATTCACCAGCTCAGTCAGCCAGCAAACATCAGCGCAGGTGCCTCAGGGGAGCTGAGTGGCTGGAGGGGACAGTAATGCCGGATTGCTACACTCTATGCTCCCCGTCAACTTTCAGTCCAGCTGGCTGCTGTGCTGGGGATCATTAGCAGCTAATGGCTTTTCGTAGCTTGGAGCCGGCTGGCTGTGGTTTCTTGAGCTTTCCTGCATGGGCAGGTGTTCTCAGTGCTTTGAGTGTTCCTGGAGTAATTCAGAAGTTTGCTGGAGTACCTGGAGGGGCTCAGAAGCTGGCATGGCATTGGAGGCTGGGAATAGAATCCAAAGATTGAAGAGATGCCCTAAGAAAGGATACGGGGGGGTTTGCTTTGAGCTTCCGGGTCTGACACCTTGGACCCATCCATACCACTCACCTGTCCTGCACATTCTTCTGCCAAGAATGAAGACAAATATTTACCTTTGAATGCAGAATAATGTCTGAAGCTACTTAATAGGGGAAAGGCCTTCTTTTTAATCAGAGGCTGGTTTCATTAATGTTTATTAATTGTTTCTGGGCAGAGCCTTTTTCTCTGCTTTTGGCAATATCCACTTGGAACTGCTGGGGTTATCAAGAATAGCATCATTACAACAATACAATAGGTTACTAATGATGATACATGGCAATTCAACTTCATGAATTGTTACCAGTGATAAAGTAGTTTGCATAAAATTTCCCATTTAATTCTCATTATAGCCATGGAAATTAGGTGGGAGTATTTTATTATCTCCAGGGCTTCAGAGAGGTAAACTGACTTACCCAAGCACACAATGGAGTAGAAACTTGAACCCAGTTCTTAATCATTCTTTTCCAGGTTCTATGGCTCTCCCTCCAAATACCTGGCAGGAAAGATTAAATGGCTTAGGAGAAGGCAAAGTGACAGCCGTGAGCTCGATCCCAGCGCTCAGCAGAAGGCTAGGTTCAGGCAGGTACAGCAATGCCGCCTTGAACTCTGCTCTACATCGCCCTCTGTGACCAGTTTGCAGAGGACACAGAACAGCAGTAGCCTACCTAGGGCAATTTGGAGATCATTAGACAGAGTTAGAAATGCAAATTCTTCAGCCCCATCCAGACCTCTGTGAATCAGAAACCCTGAAGGCAGACACAACAGTTTGTGTTTTAACAGGTCCTTCAGGTAATTTTGATGCACAAGGAAGTCCCAGATCTACTGGTTTCGACCAGGGGGTCAACAAACTTTTTCTATAAAGACCAGATAGTAAATATTTTAGGTTTTGGGGGCCACACATTCTCTGTCTAGATTATTCAGCTCTGCCTTGGTAGTGTGGAAGCAGCCGTAGAGAATATATAAATGAATGGCTGAAGCTGTGTTCCAATAAAACTTTATTTAGACTAATCAGGGCTCGGTTAATGATGTCAATGCACACCAGTGTGAGGATACCTATAGAATAGAGTCCTGTAAGTAAAATGCGTTTTTGCAAAGTTTAAGACACTGTTCTATGAAACTTCAAGAAATCTTCTATTTTATGACTCACCTCTAGTTTAAAAGACCTCACTTTTACTACAAAGACATATAACTGAGCTATTTCCCTTTTTCCACAAAATTATATTCTTTTTTATATTGTATCATTTAGTGTCTGCTGTGTTACAAAGTACCCCAAATTGTTGTGACTTAAAACAACAGCCATTGATTATTACTCCTGAGTCTGTGGTTCTGCTAGACGATTCAGCTCATCTGGACCAGGCTTGGCTGATCTCGGCTGGGCTTGCTGATGTGCTGTGGTCAGCCAATGGGTTCCCTGAAGGCTTATTGGTCTAGGATGGCCTCACTCTCATGTACGGGAGCTGCGAAGCTATTAGCTGGGATGACAGGGGTGACTGGGCCACATTTCTCTCAGAGAAACAGACTGTGGCTTATGCACATCGTGGCTGGGCAGGGCTCTAAGGGGACTTGTGAATGGCCACGAGGCCTCTTGAGACCTATGTTCACAATTGGCATAAAGTTGCCTCCCCTGTATTCTGTTGGCAATGCAATTCACAAGATCAGCCCAGATTCAAGGGGTGCAGAACAAGACTCCTACTCTTGAGGGAAGGAGCTGCAAAGGCCCATGGTGAAGTAGTGTGCATTCAGGGATGGAAATAATGGCAGCCATTTTTGCAATCTACCATAGGGCTGTTGTCAATGTTTAAAGATTTGGCTTTTTAAAGTTCTGAGAAAACCTGTGTTGATCATGAAGCCAATATAGACTCTTGTATGACACTTTGAAGTTTTATATCTCAACTGGTACATCTGAGAAAGAAGGTCTTATGTGATCTTAATGATATATCCAGTGGAGGGAGAAGAGGCCCAAGGAGGTGAGGTTTTTTAAGTTTCATTTGGCAATCTGTGAATCTAAAATTTCAGAACTATTGTCCATATTCTCTCTTTCTCTCTCTCTCTCACTGAGATATAATGTACGTAAGATAAAATTCATCCTTTCTAGTGTACAGTTCTGTGAGTTTGGACAAATGTATAGCTGTTCTCCCCCCAGCACAATCAAGAAATAGACTAATTTCATAGCCTCAAAAAATTCCCAAGTCCCTGCAGAGTGAACGCCACACTCTACCTCCAGCCCCTGGCAATCACCGATCTGTTTTCAATCCCTACAATTTTGCCTTTTCTAGAACGTCATATAAATAGAATCACACATTATACAGTCTTATGGCTCTGGCTTCTTTCCCTTCGCATAATTCATTGAAGATTTACCCATGTTGTGGCATGTATCAGAAGTTTGTTCCCCTTCCTTGCTGAGTAGTTTTACTCTGTTTGTATTCTTTATAATTACTCTTCAGGAAATTAACATAGGCCAAGTTCAGATGTAGGTTCTAATCATACAAACATTTTCTTTTCCAGTCCAAAGCTTACTCAATTAGCATAAAAGCAAAAAAAAGATGTCCAGGAAGGGAAAAAAATCTTTCTTTCGTCCTTTAACATGCTAGTTACTTTCCATACTTTTCTCTTTCAAATGATTTTTTTTTCCTTTGAAGTTTTCAGTAAGTGCCTTTTATAGCTAGGAGTAATTTTAAAGATTATCTAATATAACCCTGTTATAATTTTTAAATAAATGCTTATTTTAAAGTCAAATTATCACAGGGGAGTAATTTTAAAAAATCAAGTAATGCTACTAGATCTATGACTAAAACCCGCAGCCCCTGCCCCACCATTCTTGATTTCCTGCACATGAATTCTTCCACCTTCACCACAGTTATTTATTTATGTATTTATTTATTGAGACAGAGTCTTGCTCTGTCATCCTGGCTAGAGTGTAGTGGCACCATCATAGCTCACTGCAACCTCAAACTCCTGGGCTGAAGCAATCCTCCTGCCCTCAGACTCCCAAGTAGCTGGGACTATAGGTGCACCGCCATACCCAGCTAATATTTTTCTATTTTTCGTAGAGGCAGGGTCTCACTCTTGCTCAGGCTGGTCTCAAAGTCCTGACGTCAAGTGATCCTCCCACTTCAGCTTCCCGGAGTGCTAGGATTACAGGCATGAGCCACTGGCCCTGGCCCTTTCAACCCTTTTATTTGTTTCTTCTGGTTTTTAGCCTCTATACTTCTAAGTCATAAGCTCCTACTGATAATGTTTAACTTTTACATTCTAATGTTTTCTATGACTTCATAATATGTTAAAGGAAGACTTAGGTCTCTTACACACCCCTTCCCTCCCTCCAGATTCCTAGTGTGGTTGCACCTTTTAAGGTTACATTGACATTTTTGTTTATATTACATAACATTATGCAAAGGTTGTTCATTGGTGTGCCAAGTAGTATACTACGATCGTTTCCTTTCTTTGAACATTTTTCCTCCTGGCATTAATGATTGCCTTATATTTTTCATTTCCTGTTTTCTTTGTAAACATCTAATTTTTCCTGCAACAAACTCTGAGTCCGATTTTCTTTGCTGTTTTCAATGCTGACATGCTCACCAGATCATTAGTCAGTTCCCTCTTTCCCTTGGAATCTTTCATTCTCTTGCTCCAACTTGACTGGCTGCTCACTGGACTTGCTGTTCTCTGGGCTCTCTGGGCTCCCTGGCCTCCATCATCATTCTAAGAATTCTCTTTATCTCTCTCTCTTGTTGGATCTCCAATTTTCTGCCCCCCATATTTTCTTGTACTTGTTTTAGTCCTTTTTGTGGAGTACATTCTCTAGTAGCTTCCTTAGAGTGATTAATGAAGAGCCAAATGTTTAGGTTCTTTTATGCCTGCAAATGTCTTTATTTTACCCTCTCACTGGATAGGTTGGCTGGGCATAAGTGGAATTTAATTTGCCTTAGAATTGTAAAGACATTTTCCCACTATCTTTTAATTTCCAATAATGCTGCCGAGAAGTCCAATGCCATTCTGATGACTGATCTTTTGTATGTGATTTAAAAAAAAATGTCTGAAAGACTTTAGGGTCTTTATTCCATATGTATTGATATTTTACAATGATGTCCTTTGGTGTGGGTAATTTTCATTCTTTGTGCTGACATTTTGGGGGCTCTTTTACTCTGGAGACTCACATCTGATACTTTTCTTGTATTATTTCTTTGATAATTTCCTCTCTGCATTTCTTTATTCTCTCTTACTGGAACATTAATTAATCAGAGGTTGGAGATCTTGGTTTGAATCTCTAATTTTCTAACAGTTTCTCCTATGGTTTATCCCCTTGTCTTTTTGTTACATTCTCTGGGAGATTTCCTAAACTCTTTATTTTACCACTTTATTGAAAAAAAATTAAAAGTTTTTGCATTAATATTTTTAATTTTTTTTTTTTTTGAGACAGAATCTCACTCTGTTGCACAGGCTAGAGTGCCGTAGCGTCAGCCTAGCTCATGGCAACCTCAAACTCCTGGGCTCAGGCAATCCTCCTGCCTCAGCCTCCCAAGTAGTTTGGACTACAGGCATGCGCCACCATGCCCAGATAATTTTTTCTATATATTTTTAGTTGGCCAATTAATTTCCTTCTATTTTTAGTAGAGACGGGGTCTCGCTCTGTCTCGGGCTGGTTTCGAACTCCTGACCTTGAGCAATCTGCCCGCCTCGGCCTCCCAGAGTGCTAGGACTACAGGCATGCGCCACCATGCCCAGATAATTTTTTCTATATATTTTTAGTTGGCCAATTAATTTCTTTCTATTTTTCATAGAGACAGGGTCTCGCTCTTGCTCAGGCTGGTTTCAAACTCCTGACATTGAGTGATCCTCCCGCCTCGGCCTCCCAGAGTGCTAGGATTACAGGTGTGAGCCACCATGCCTGGCCAATATTTTTAATTTTTAAGAACACAATTTCTCATTATTCTTTTTATAGTTCCTATTATTTTTCTATTAAGGTAATATTTTCATTATTCCTAGGAATGTCAGTTATATTTGTGTTTTGAAAATAATTTTTTGCTACCTCCATTGTCATTGTTTCTTCCTAGTTTCTTTTTTTTCTCCATGCGCATGCATGGGCACACGTGCGTGTGTTTTAATGTCTTTCATATTTAAATGTCAAGTGATCCCTGGTTATCAGTTTATATTTAAAAAGGATTTATTAGGCCAGGCATGGTGGCTCACACCTGTAATACTAACACTTTGGAAGGCTGAGGCAGGAGGATTTCTTGAGGCCAGGAGTTCAAGACTAGCGAGACCCTGTCTCTACAAAAAAATAACAAAATTATCCAGGTGTGGTGGTGCACGCTTGTAGTCTTAGCTACTTGGGAGGCTAAGGCAGGAGGATGCTTGAGCCCAGGAGTTCAAGGTTGTAGTGAGCTATGATGATGCCGCTGCACTCCTGTCTGGGTGACAGAGTGAGACCCTGTCTCAAATAAAAAGTAAATAAATAACAAGGAGCTATTAAAGAGCTGACTGGAAGTTCCATTTGTAGGGTTGAGCTTGTTGCCCTCATTGTAGGTCAGTGGAGTAGCAGGCTGCTTGATTTTTATTGGTGATATTCACAAGTATCTCTATCTCTAGGTATTTTCTCTGGGACATTCAGTTATTTCAGAGATAAATTCTACAATTTACTTTACTTTTTGGTGATAGAGGGAGGTGGGAAGAGGAGGCCATGGCAACAAGGCTGGTTCCCAGTGTTCTAGAAGCTGAGCGTGCAGTGGGGGTCTCACTGCTCTCTTGGCAATCCTTTTTTTAGCCTGGTGCCTGGCGCCCACTTTCCACTGGGCTGGGGTTCCTGAGTCTGAAGCTCTTCTGATTTAATTTCTTCTTAGTATAGGTTATGTGAGGGCTGGTCACCTGGCTGCTCAGGGTGGGGTAGGGTTCTCCAGGGTTCTCTCTGCTCCTTATATAGACTTTTAATAAATCTCCCCATTTTAATTCCTTTCTTAAGCCTTGCTTTTTGTAGTATTTAGTGTCTTAAAAATCCTATCGTTAACCAACTATACAGGCTACCTATTCTCTGCTAATCATTTAAACACCTTTATTTGTTTTCATATATTATAACTATTTCCTAATTTCATGGATTATGGAGTTTGTGTTTTGTTTCTAATTACCCTTGTTGATTTCTCTGGTGATTTCTGAGAAGAAAGGGAAACAGAAAGAAATATTTTCTCTGCCATCTTAAAATTGGAAATCTCTGGTGACACATTTAATTTTAAAAGATATTCTCAAATTGCCTTCCATAGAGTTTGCACCAATTTACATATCACAATATTAAAAAGTGTCCATTTCCCATATCTTCACCATCTTAATATATTAGCTTTTAAATTTCAGTCAATCTTAGGGAAAAATGGGGATAGCAACCATCTTAACTGTATCTTTTATAAAGGGCATTAAGACCTCATTCACCCTCAGTTGGGTCATTTGGTAAATACATGTCTTTGCATACAAACGTTAGGAGATAAATTGCCATAACTCCTCTTTGGAAAACATCTCAAAGGGCTCACCTTTCTGACAGCACAAGAGAGTTGTATTTGTATATGAGAGATTGCATGTGAGTGGGCTTGTTCGTATACAATAAAGGGCCCAGGGAAGTGAAATCTTAAGGACTCTGGATCCTGTGCCGTTATTCTCTACTTTGCCTTCTTAACGCTTCCTCCAGGGAGGCAAGTAGAGGTGACAGAGAGGGTTTGGGAGACTGATCCTGCATTTTGCTTTCTTCTCAGGTTCCTGACTTCTTAGCTCTTAGATTTACACAGCATGTGTCCTGTAAGCTGTTCAAGGTGCTATATAATCTCTTTGACAGTGAACAGTTCATAAACTTCACAACATCCCAGCTGTCAGACGCCACACTAAAGGGAAAAATTTGGCACAGAAGTTAATCCAAATCTCTGTGCTATAGTCACTGAGGCTTGTGGATGATGCTTAGAAGAGAAAGAACTGATCAGGAAGTTATCTCTCCTCACGTTTGAGCAATGCGAGGGGATTGGACTTTCCAATCCAATGTTCCTCTGTTGAGGGCCCTGGTCTACCTAGAAAGATAAAGTACCAAAGACAGGGACGGAAGGAATAAAAGTGGGATTTGCTCTATGTCAGCAAACTGAGTACCCCAAACTGTGAAATCGCTTGGCTAATGTACGGGAGACCTGCCTCTTTCTCCTTTATCGACATTTTGTGGCAACTTTGATTCCTAGTTCATATCTGCGGTTAGCTCAGGTCTAGAGCTGGGTTGAGGATGTAATCTCGGGTCAGAAGAGAGGTTAAAGAGGTTAAAGGATTATTAGCACAAACATTGTGGCACCATCTCTTGCTTTTTTTTTTTTTTTTTTTGAGCCTTAACAATTCTGTCTTTCTTATTTTCTAAGGGTTACTCTTCTCAAAGATTTAAATGGGTCTTTAATGTTCTAAAAAATTTAAAAAACAAACAAAAGATAACGTTGGTTTCTTTAAAACTGATTTATCGTTCTGAATCTACTTCGGTGCATTTCATCACTCTCATAAAAAGGGAAAATGGAAATAAACCTTTCTCCTCCTTGACATCAGATGAGAAAAAACAACCATGGACTCTGTCAGACTGTTCTAGGGGGAGCATAGACAGAGATATCTGCCTTGCATTTCAGTGAAGTTTCTCGGCATGATTTTTAGTTTCCTTGGTGAATGCCTGACACCCGTGGGTCTCCAGTGCCACACCGTACTTCTACCTTAGTTAAGAGACACCCAGCAATTTCATCAATAAGGTTTTTTTGTTGTCACTTGACAAGAGAACAATAGACTGACAGACGAAGCCCACAATAGCTTCTATCAATCAAGCACTTTGGGAAATCAGAAATGACAAAGAAACCCACGGCATTAAATAACCCATAGTGCTGGGAATTAGTCAGAAATCTGCTGTTGTTGAAAATAAATGAGTTCTTAATAAATTAGATTTGAGAATTACTTACAAGCTGTGGATCACGGGTCTGCGTGGAGGCGGCTTCTGATTCATTGGGAAATTCACAGGGGGCAACTGCCGCTAACAGAGACAGGAACACATGCTTGCTCCTCAGGAGAGAAGGGAGAAAAGTTTGCTCAAGACTGTGCCAACCTCTCCCATCTTACCCGTTCCCACACTGGCCAGGCCAGATTTTTGCTGGAGGCCCTTATCTTCTCTGTGTTGACTTCAACATCCAACGAAGAAAAATGTGTCCCACTTAGGCTCTTACACTCTCCATCTGCTTTTCATCTTAGATTTAAATTGCCCGAAGTTTTAGAGTAAAATATTTAAAGTGTGAGGGCATTCAATTTCGTAATTAAATCAATCAATTTTGTTTGTTTGGAGACATTCAATTAACGATCCACAATCGGCATTGTACCTATTCTGCTGTATCTGGTCTGGCGTACGGGGCCCACCAGACCCTAACGATCAATTCGATTTAATTAAAGGCAATACACCTATCACTTATGCAGCGCCTACTGTGTGTGAGATGTGATGCATACTGGGAATACAGAATTACCAAAGCTCCCTCAAGGACCTTAGAATCTCATGGGGAAAGCTGGATTTGGATACAAAGCAAGGTATCCTAAGTGCTCAGTTGAAGTTATGGATTGCTATAGAATAGCAGAGGAGCGCCAGAAAATTCTAGCTTGAGGAGTTTGGAAAGACTTCACAGATGAGAGGGCATTCGCAGTAGATGTTAGAGGACTAACCGAATTGCAGTTGGTGAGGGAAGGGTTAACAGCACTCTAAGTGACGGAGCGCCAGTATGAACAGACACTTGCAAGTGCAAGACGTGTTTGGAAATTGTGATTCATTCATTCTTCCAACAAGCATTGAGCGCCTGTTCTAACTTAGCTACTGTATAATGTAGCTGAAGTGTGAGGTTGAGGCAAGGATAGAAGAGGAGGCAAGGGAAAAGTTTGAGACTAGTGCTTAAAGGACCATGAGTTCGTATGAGTTTGTATCAAATGTACAGTTTTAGTTTGTTTAATGTTGTTTTCATACATGGAATTACACTGAGCCTATTTTTCTGTTGCTTGATTTTTTTTTTCACTTAATATGTCTTGGAGATACTTCTGTGTTCCTATCTATAAGACTGTCTCATTCTTTCTTAAATTTCTGTATCGTATATAAAGATGGATCGTAATTTACTTGACCATTTTCTTATTGATGAATATTTAGGTTAGGGAAAACTATCTCAAGCATTTTCTTTCATGAAAAGAGATCGGCCCAAATGCCATGACTATGTTGCAGAACTTTTTAAAGGAATATATATTAGAGCCAAGACTGGATAATAGCATCAGTCAGTCGATCAATCAATATTTGCAGAAGTCTCTATCAGAGCATGTCAGAAAAGAGATAGTGCATTCAAACTAGGCAATTGAGAAAAGTTTAATTAAGTTGAAAGTTAATGAAGCTTAATAAAGGCACTAGATATAAAATATAGGCAGAGTTTAAGGACAGTAACAAGGGATGGTGTCATACCCCACACGCTAACAACGGCAGAAGCTGTTATCACCTCTCAGCCAGACTGGCAAGTAGGAAGGAGTGGTCACTGCAACCTGAAGCAAGGAGCTGCACAGAGAGAGGCAGCCAATTCATCACGACTAGGCAAAGATGCCATGACCGGGGATCTGTGACAAATGTGCACCTTGACCTCACTCTCCTCCTGCTGTTATCTCTCGTGTGTGCTTCCCATTGGCCAAACCTTTTGGAAGCCAGAGGGTAAGATGGTACAGTCCATAGAGCTCAGCTCCCAGGGCACAAAGAAGATTGGAGAAGGATGAAGAGAGAATCTGGAAGCACACCCAGAAAATCTCCAGTACAAGGACCAGTTAGGAGTTATGAAAGCTATTATATTCAAATATTACCCTGAAAGATGGGGAGTGTCCATTGAGAATTTCAGAATGAGTACCTGTCGGGAAAGAAATGATTAATTAATATTTCCGAGAGTCAGAAACAGGGCTTCTAGGACATGCTATAATATACCTGACCAGTATTCTGGAAAAAAGGATCTCTAAATCTCTGTCTTTATTCTTAAATTTTCTCCTGAGTTCTATACTCAGATTTTAATTGATTGCTGGGCCTCATTTCCATGTCAAACCTACTACATCTCATTCACGTCCCTCTAAAGCTGTCCCTCACTTCAGCTCCCCTCAACTACTCTCTCCTTCCCTCGCCCGCGAATTTCTCTGTTACTCTCACCTGACTGTATCAGCCATCATTTAAAACTGCTTCCTCAGCTAGATTGTTAGATCTTTGAACTCAAGGCAGGGATGTGGCTCCTTTTGTACCCTCCACGATGTCCTATGTAGAGCTGGTCTAGCTCCATCTTGGGGAGAAATGGGAACCTTTTCTCCAAAAGCAGATCCATTCCATGAGACTCACTCCAGTTTGTATCACTTTGGTTATTCCCAAACCATTCCAATTTTTCGTCATTTCCTCACTTTCTTGTAAGTTATTTGAGGGCAGGGACCATGTTTATCTGTCTTGATATGTCTCCTGGTGTTCCATATTCGGAGGAAAGAACTTAACACCCAGTAGGAGTCCAGTGGCCACTGTTTATGTTTTTGCTCTCATTGTTAATTGTGTCTGGAGTAAACCGCGTCTCAGCTTGGGCACCATCTAGGCTTACCAGACAAACCTAGATGCAAGAACTAAGTTTGGAACTGTTATGTTAAAGATGGATTCCTGCGGTGTCAGGGCTCCCAGCTGGGAAAATCGCTTTCAGTTCAGCCAGCATTTAACTGCCTTTTCAGCTGACATGAATATGCAAAGGAGAAAAGGCCCCCGACGGATCGTGGCGTGGCTTGGTGATTAGGCATTAACAGGCAATCAGAGTTTGGACAGACTGAATTTTCAAGTGCTGCAGGTATTAAGAAAAGGTACTGAATCGTCCTGATTTCATCGAAATGACTGTTAGACAAGACTGAGAAATACGTGATCGTAACTATCCCTTTGTGGGTCTTTTCCATGTTCGTTTGAAAGAGGTATGGCCGCTCGTAAAGAACAGCAACTTCCTCGCAAGCCAGAGGGCTTAATGAAGAATTAAGGATACTGCAACCTTGTAGCTGAAATAATAGAACGAAAATTGAATTATTCTTCCCATATTAAATGCATATATTCCTGCCAAAATGACTTTGCTACCCCACGGAGTGAAATACGCTTTGTTTTCACATGGGTGCACTAAAGAAAGCTGTGGGCTCTGCTGCAACCGCTTTGAAGGGAACGAAAAACATCAGAATGAAAAAGCACTCTTGACGTGTGGTTATATCAGCCCTAAATTGTATCACAGCTGCTTCTGGCACCATTAGACAGAACACTGGGTAATTTATAGAACTCATTTTTAACAATTTGATTGTTGGTATATATCTGCTGAATTGATTGGTTGCGGAGACAGATCTTTATTTTTATAATGGCAATAACATCCTTTGCAGATTACTGCTCAATTTATTTCTGATGCTAACATTACCAACCCGAATCTATCAATTTATATTGGAAAAATATGTTCTTATTTCTTAATTATCTGTTTAATTGTAGGGAGACTAGAGTCCTGTGATACCCTGGTTTGCCAACACCAGGGAGCCTGCCAGAATCACTGAGGTTTGGCTTCTGTGCAACCTGCTGATACTCACAACCTTTACCCCTGTGCATGAGGAGGCACCACGTCCTGACACCCGGCCAGGAGCACAGCCTGCTCTCTTTGCACCCCAACTGCGGTCTCTGCAAGTTGGCAGGCGGCTTCTCCACTGACCTACTTTGCTGTTGATCTATTCTTGCCAATTCCAGCCATCAAGAATCCTGGTGATGACACCCTCCATCAAGCCCCCTCTGTATACCATGGGCCTTTCAGGACAGTGATCAGTGGGAAGACAAGACTACCCAAATTTTGTGGTAGCTCCCTGGAATAAGTTACAGGCCTCATTTTGGACCAATGCATTGGCTCCGTTGGCAAAAAGGGTAGTTCTACACATTTAGCCAGATTTCTCTTCACCCCAGCCACCACTACTAAATATAAACATAAATCAATGTAGTAGTTGCACATTAAAAGGTGACCGCTGTAATTAAGTCACATCTTCATATTTACCCAGTCTTTTTTTATTGTGAGATTTTTTTGTACTTTTTCTTCATTATTTTTAACGTGGTAAAGTATATATAATATAAAATTTGCCATTTTAACTATTTTTAAGTGTGCATTTCAGTGGCATTAAGTACATTCACACTGTTGAGTGACCACTACCACCATCCATGTCTAGAACTTTTTCATCCCCACAAACTGAAGCTCTGTACCTATTAAATAATACCCATTTGCTTTCTTGCCAGCCCTTGGCAACCACCATCCTACTTTCTGTGTCTATGATTTTGACTATTCCAGAGATCTCACATAAGTAGAATCATACAGTATTTGTTCTTCCGTGTCTGGCTTATTTCACTAGCATAATCTCCCCAAGGTTCATCCATGTTGTAGCACATGTCAGAGTTTCCTCCCTTTTTAAGCTGCATAATATTCCGCTGTATGGATATGCAACATTTTGTTTATTCATTCATCCTCTGATGGACACTAGGGTTGCTTCCACCTTTTGGCTCCTGTGAATAATGCTGCTATGACCATGGGGGTGCAAGCATCTGTCAAGTCCCTGCTTCCTACTCTCTTGCATATCTACCCAGGAGTGGAATTGCTGGATCATATGATAGTTCTAGGTTTAACGTTTTGAAGAATGGCCATACTGCCCAACAGGTTTTTTCTGTAGACCCTGGTGAATATGCCAAGCTGACTATGTGCTCACCTCATCCTAACCCCCGAGCCTCATTCTCCCCCAGAACAGCCAGGGACACATGAATTCCGGAGAGGAGGCATGGCTCCCATCTCTAGAAGTGATGAGGGCAATGTTGCTGCCACATCATTCAACACAGCTCCTGGAGTCCGGAGAGGACTGACCTCAATCTTTGGTGAATGGTCATTTGGGTTGCTTCCACCTCTTGGCTATTGTGAATAATGCTGCTGTGAACATGAATGTCCAAATACCTGTTTGAGTCCCTGCTTTCAATTCTTTTTGTCCTTACCCACTCTTCTGAAGGACTGCCCGTCTTCTTCACCATGGGACCCTGTCCTGACTGTCATCCCTTGTGACTCAGAGTCCCTGCCAAAGCCTTTCCTTGTCACTGCCTGGGTTCCATCTCTTCTCCTCACCAGCTCTCCCTGCATCCCCTTCCTCAGCTCACAGATTCTGGTTCATCCCCCCAGACTGCGTTTCACCATTTGTTTGCTAGGGCGGGGCTCGTAGACAAGAGATACTCCACCATTTCTCAGTTGCCGGTAAGCCTGAGTGGGCCCCATTCCCAAGCCTTCCTCAGCTGAAAGTAACGACCCAGCAGCCCACATGATTACCTGAGCATCATCCCTGATTTTGAGACTGGCAGAAGACAAAGACTGAATGCAAGCCCAGTAGTCAAAGACCAAAAACTGGAACTGTGACAACGGCCTCAACTGCTTTGAACTCCATCAGCACCGTGGTAGGAAGAGATAATCTTTGCCCCCAGTCAGACCCAAGCACAAGTAAAGAAAGTCTCTTTCCGGTGGAAAAATAGTTTGCTCAGGGCCAGAAGCCCTTTCAGGGACTATAATAACACCTTTTCTAAATCACTTTGTTTTTTATTATTTTTATTATTTTTCATCACAGTCATCGTCATTATTATAGATCAGTACCATTTGTTGCATCCTTACAATATATAAAGCACATAATAAAAAAGTTACTTGAAATTTTCTCTTTTTATATTTTTTACCAACCTTGCTATTCATCGGAGGCAAAACAGTCTTTGGAGCCAGAATGCCAAGTTCAAACACAGCTTTACCTCTTACTAATGGCTCGAACCTCTCTATCCCTCAGTTTCCCCATGCAAAAGGAAATAACAGTATGCACCTTAAACAGTTGTGAGAATCGAATGAGATAATCCGTGGAGAGCATCCAGAGCCACGCCTGGCATGTCAGTGCTTGACAAAGTTTAGCTCTTACTGTTATTTTTCCACCTTAAAGGTCAGGAAACAGAGCAGATAGTAATAATACGAAGTTTATAGATGCTTACTTTGTTTTCCACAGAGGAGCAAATAGCATAAGCTGTATTTCAGCCTATTACATAATTTATAAATATGTACCCACCCCGAGATATATTTAGAGTTAACTACTCTACCTCTACTTCAGGTTGCGAAGAGTAGATAACACAGAGTTAAAGAAAATTTCTGCCTCTATTTTTACTGACCTAAGGCAAGTGGATATCTGAAAGGCTGAAATATTGATAATATCTCCCATGTACAAACACACATAGAGCGTGGAGATTCCTTATCACACCCTCTGCTAAATATCTATTCCCAACCTTCCCAGCCACTGGGAAGCAGACTATTAATCCTTTCTCCTATCTCTCTACCCTCATCACTCCTCGCAAATTGGTAC
The DNA here is from genome assembly GCA_963574885.1 of Lepilemur ruficaudatus. Lineage (NCBI taxonomy): Eukaryota > Metazoa > Chordata > Mammalia > Primates > Lepilemuridae > Lepilemur > Lepilemur ruficaudatus. The sequence goes on from CAUYRT010034158.1 coordinate 16,222, forward strand.
ATGAGAGACAGTGAGTGTAGAAATGATCTCTCCAGGTATTCCTTATGCAGAACGCTGCCCATTCCCCAAGAGGAAGCACTGGATACATTGTGTTCAAGTGCATTTCAAAGTCATTGCAGCAGCAGCAAAACTCTTAACATATGGAGCATTTCCTAATAGACGTATTATTTCATTTTCTTGGCTTTACTCAAAGCAGAAGCAATTGCACTTTTCTTCCCCTCTCCCATCCCACTTTTGAAGTGCCACAACTGCACTGTGGTTGATATTGATGGGTTATTTGCAATTGTACATAGTCCGTCTGACCAAGTAGAGGTAACAGGACGAGTTTCTGAATGCAGGTTGTTTTAAACTGAAGCATCATTATGCCTCAATTGTGGATGGGTCTCTGGACATAGATGTGAGCGTATCATTGAAAGATAATACCACGTGATATGGACTTTATGGAATGCAGGTGAACTTCTCTTCTTTGGAGATGGTTAAGTTTGGTGGAGCACATGTCTAGATTTTACAGAAACTGCTTTTTGCAGAAAAGAAGGTGTTAGGCTAGAAAGTGAAGTGTAAAGTTTCTTTCATTAGCCAGTTTTTCTGATTCTATAGGACCAAGAGTGAGCATGTACTTCGGGGAATAGGGTTGATAGACATTTTCTGTAAAGGGGCAGACAGTAAAGATTTTAGGGTTTGCAGACCATATGGTCTCTCAATCCTGCCATCGAGGCAGGAAAGCAGCCACGGATACTATATAAACAAACAGGTGTGCTGTCTGTGTGCCAACAAAACTTTATTTATAGTCTGTGGGCTGGATTTGGCCTGCCAGCCACAATTTGTTGACCCCATGCTGGGTTATGTGCTGCACATTTTAGAAACATTATCTCAATGGCTTAGATCACTGAACATCGAGACACAGTTTAGTGAAGCTAACCTAGTTGAATTACATGAACACAGATAAAGAGAGGTTTTTATCCCATCATACTGTCCATAACAGTAAATAAGGCTGGCCCCAGACCTTTCCACGACAGCACTCAATGCCAGGAGAAGGCAAAGGAGGAGCATCAAAGTTCTAAAGGAAGGTAAGTGCGACCTGTGAACATTACATTATCCAAGAAGACGTCAACTAAAAAGCTACAGACAGATCCTCTCACACATGAAATGACTCAAAGGACTCAGACATATGAGTGCTTCTGAAAAAAACTGAGGACCAAAAAAATCCCATATCGAGATAAATCAAAAGAAAGAACTCTGGAGTGGGTATTCCATGACGAAGGGACTCATCGTGAGTAGCAAAATACATTTGAACATAGAGCCAAAACTGAATTCCAAGCAACCACCAGAACTGTGTGTACGGAAATTAAACTAAAAGTTGTAAGTGTGGACAATATAAAGACAATAATACAGCTAACACAAATCAAGAGGAAGGGGAAGGAATACTGGAGAAATTGTGGGAGTGCTAATGTTTTAAATAGAAACATATAATGACTCTAATCTCCCAGTATTTTTCATATTCTCTTTTTAGCTTTAGAGAGATCTTTTAGAAATTGTTCCTATTATAGTGAAGAAAATATTTATTTGAAGTTCAACAATTCTTACCCATATGTATTAGAATAAAGTAAAATTAAGTTTAATTCTTTTAATTTAAAGCAGTATCTATAGTGTGAATCCAGTTTTAAAAACTGTGTTTCTATTTTTCTAGTTCTACATTTGCATTTTAAAAAGAAGCTTTGGATAGCAAAGAGGTTTTGTTTTTATTTTTTTGGTGCTATCCATAATAAATGATAGAGTTTCAGGATGGAGAGATTTGGGCTGTTTTAAAATTTTTAATTATTTTTACATTTCCATATCAATTAATTTATATCATGAGTAAGTAAAAATTTTTACAAAATGATGGAGTGATTTTTACAAAGAAAAGAATTGAAAAAGAGAAATGTGTTAGCAGTACTTAATTTTTTGTAATGATACAAAGATTGTTGATTTCCTTTTATTCATTTATATATTAATTTTTTAAATTTAGAAATGGGGTCTTGCTTTGTTGTCCAGGCTGGAGTGCAGTGGCTATTCACAGGCACAATCATAGTTCACTGCAGCCTCAAATTCCTGAATTCAAGCAATCCTCCTTCCTCAGCCTCCTGTGTAGCTGGGACTACAGGTGCATGCCACTGTGCCCAGCAATCATTTTATATTAAAATAATTTAAAAGAAACCAATATGAATCTGTAAAAACATAAAATATCTTGTTCTAGAAGCCACAGAAACAGCATTTTCAAGAAGGAGAGTGGTCAACAGTGCCAATTCTAAAGAGGATGAATGTAATTAAGACAGATATTAGCAACAGAGAAATCATGGTTTACCTTAGTGAAAATAGTCAAGGGAATGGGAGAAGCAGAAGCCAGAAGTAAGTGAGTAAATGGAAAACAAAGAAGTGGAAATTCTAAATTAAGGTGACTCTTTTCAAAATGAGTCATTATTCCTCAAAATCACCTCTTGCGAGGGCTGGTATTTCTATTATTCTTAAGGAGAAATTGAGGTGCATGCTCCTTAATTGAGGGGAGTTGGCTGGTAACCACAGAGCCGGGATTTGAGCCCAAGTCTTTCTAACTCCAAGCCTATTCTCTTTCCCTGTACATGATTTGTGTGAAGTTTTGGGTTGAAGAGAAGATGTAGGACGTGAGTAGAGTGGAGAGAAAATAGAAATGACAAGGATGCCTTTTGAGGTGCAGGTCCCACCCAAACCTGAGATCTCTCCCTAGTGACAGGAAGGGATGAAGACAGCTGTGTGTAATCCTCAGACTGGGGATGGGCCAGTGTGGACAGTCACAGGCAATGCCCACTGCACTGACGTAGACCCAACAGGAGCCTCGGTCTTCTGGGAGTTTGTACGGGAACTGAAAGAGATGAGTACTTTTTCCAGCCAGTTATTTGAACTGAAGACAATCAAAATGGACTGAGGTGGCCGTATGTGTCTATGTCCACAAGGAGAGGCAGACAAAGCTGGCTAAGAAAGACGGATAGGCTGAAAAAGACAGAGGTGGAGACCGAGACGGAGATAAATGTGAGAGAGAATCGCGCAGGGACATAAAGGTGAGAAGCTCCAGAGACAGAAAGCGACCGAGTGTGGTGGGAGAGAAGCCACTTTGACCGCTGGCTTTCCAGCTCTGGCCTGGCAAGGTCTAACTGCGCTTTTTCAACTGAGCTAGTTTGCATGGGTTTCTGTGACTGCCAATCAGGGAGGGAGGCAGGAATTTAGTCATGTCAGGAAGGACCAACGGGAGTGGCACTGGGTCTCCTGCTTACTTGGACAGGCCGCTTACCATTGGAAGGTGCCAATTCTACATAATAAAACTCTTCTGATAAATACAGCCCTAACCCCTCCTCCCAGATGCTTTCCTCACTCTCTGACTGGGTCAAGAGAACCTCAGAACATGGAATTTTTAAAAAGGATAAAACAGAAAGCACCAGTCTGCAATCTAAAGTTATGCACTCTTGAAGCCTTCCTGAAATCACAGTAGATCCCTCTTCCTTAAGAGAGACCTGTGAGGACTCCCAGCCTGCTGAGAAACCCATGGCCTGCGCCGGACGCCGACGCTTCCCAGCCTTTGGGGGCCGGGTGCTCCCCCGCTGCTGCTCGAGCTGGGTATGGAGAGCACGAAGCTTCCCCTGACCATCAGGCCCCAGGCCTTCAGGGTGCAACCGGAGGGGGAGATTGCAGAATTCGGGAGTCGGACTTTCGTTTATAGTGAAGGGTTGGCTTTAGAGCCTCAAGTCATTCATTCATCATTCATTGTCACAGCTCTCCTGAAAGTCCCATGTATGTAAATCTCCAGTTAGAAGTGTAACGACACTGAGATCGTAAGTTTAAACCCCAAGTAAGTCATTCAGCATTGTTCTGAGTTGAGGTGACAGCTGTCACTCCGGCCATAGGCTTCTGAAGTTGCTTGTTCTTGTTACCCACCAACATCAATGCTAGAAGTTCTCCTCCTCGCAGGGCGTGACTCCTCCCCAGTGCATGGGAGATGCCATCTTCTTCCCAAAAGTTGGGAAGTTTTTCGTTCGTCAGAGCCCCTCTCCTAAGGACCCAGCGGTTGTGGAGCTGTCCAGTGGAGAACTGACAATTCAGTGTAGTGGGTAAACTTCTGCTCTCAGATGGAGTGTGCCACAGATGCTCTCCCCTGGTGCACGTGAGACTCTCAGCCAGCAGATCCTGCACATTAGATCATGTTCTCCGAATAACGAGTATCTTGTGTCCAAGCTAATGTGTGCAGCTTGGCCGCTGTAGATTTAAACGCTGCGATGCATTACAAAGCACGACCTGTCACCCCAGGTTGTGTCTGCCTCCATCATGGCTTAGGCCGATGGGATGCAACATAACAGGATGTGGCGAGCTGGGAGATGTATAATGCAACGATACGTGTCCTGCCTGCAAAGTGGTGTGTTCTCAGTAGGAGCGGCACGTCACGACAGAAAGCCCACTCTCGGCTGATCCTGCATCTGTCAGTGATCTGGGGGGCCGGGGGAGCTGGCTCGCTTCTGCAATGAGCTCTCTCAACACTTTAGAAACCGCAGCTCAGTTCTAAGTTGCCCTCTATCAGCAACTGCTTTCAGAAACCCCAAATTCTATCAGCAATTGCTTTCAAAAAATGAAACCCAACAGCTTCCACCTAACGCCACTTCAGGGGAGAGATGAGCCTGGAATTGCATGTGTGTGGTTAGAAATTAGACATGCTTGAGATCTTGGCATTTGCCTTGACTGTTGAAGGCTCTTGTGAGGGCAGCTTCCCACATAGCCTCTGCATGTGTTTGCCAGGCTTGCATCCCACTCAGAATATGACCAAGTCGCTGATACCAAAGAACCTAAGCGATACTGTTAGCCTAGAACTCGCCTTTTTGTAAATTACAGAAAGGCGTTGCTTTTTCTACCAGGTGCCCATGAGGCTGATCACTGATGACAGGCTACCTGTTTCTTGCCCATTGGCATTGTCTCTTGAGCATGTCTACCTCCGCGCAAGGCCCTCTGCAGGGGAAACTTACATGCAAAGTGAAGGGTGTGTTTAAAACTCCATGCTGATCTAGAACACCCACTTCCTGGAGGCAGAACCGAAGCACACCATTATTTGTCCACAACAGTGAAGAGGATGTTGTGGGCTCTCACCAAATACAAGATACTAAATCATGATTAATAAATGAGGTATCAGTGTTTATGAATAATTGCCCTCTCCAATTATAAAAGTAATATTTATTAAAGAAAAATTGAAATGTACAGAAAGTATAAAGCAGAAAACTAAAATCATCTATAACCCAACCATTCAGAGATAATCAGTACATATTTTCTTCCAATTTTTGTAATAGATGGATGCATGCATTTTAAAAACTCTTGAGATTATATGTATATGTTTATATATGCAGTAGAGAAATAATTTTATGCCACTTTTTTCCTGCTTAATAGAACATTGTTAACATATCCCTGTGTTTTGCTTTGGATAAATTACTAGCATAGGAATCACTAGGTCAGAGGGGCATTTGTAAATCATGGGATACATATGGTCGAATTACAAGGATATTGTCTTGCTTTGAAATCTTAGCAACCTCGCAGGCCAGTGAAGAACAATCCATCATCTTCCCCTGAGAAGGACACAGGTTCATTAGAGGAGCCAGCTCAGGGCGGCTGGAGCTGAGAGTGCTACTGCTGTTTCATTCACCAACTCCCTGGGACCATAAATATTTCCACTCCTAAGTCTCAGTTTCCATCTCTGCAAGATGCACTTAAAAATCCTGAACTACCTCCAGGACTCCTAAGATCTTGCTGAGGCGACGCAAGACACTCAGGATGGGTTCCTGAGCTTCCTGACACTCCGTTTTCACCATTCTGGGCTTTCCACCGAAGCAGGTCTTTCTACTGCATGCTTTTCTTTCTGCAGATTGAAAAAGGGGTTCTCAGGTGAGGACAGGGTTGGGAACAGAAGTGAAGCGTTTCCACTGATGGGGAAAATGCCACAGAAGCCTCACGCTCCGCTCTGTCTTCTAAACTCTTCCTTAATTCCCAGAGACTTTCGTCACGAGAAGTTAGGACGACATCATAAACTTTTCCTTTAAACCTTCCCAATGCAGTGGCCACTAGCCACATGTGGCTATTTAAATTTACATTAATTAAATTAATTAAAATGGAATACGATTAAAAATTCAGTCTTTCAGTCTCACCAGCCGCATTTAAGGTGCTCAGTAGCGCATGTGCCTACACAGAGCATTTCCGTGACGGAAGAAAGTTCCATGAACAGTGCGGCTCTGCACTCCCCTCAGATACAGGAGAGTAAAGCACAGTCCGGGGGTTCTGGGGCTTCTCCCAGAACTTTGTCAGGGGAGAAATTTCTTTAAAATCTCTTAGTCTTTTAAAAGCTTGTGTGACTTATTAATTGTATCATATAATACATACAGTTTTGTCTTAATGTAAAAAGTTATTTTAATTACCAAACATTGAATGGAATTGACAAACTTGGAAGGTGTTGGCTGTCTCCTGTGGTTTTTCATATCGCAGCAGGAGGAGCCCTGAGGATGCTTGTCTCTGTCTGTGACCAGTGACAAGACTTCCTGCCTCGCCAAACCACTGCGGAAGAGAAGGGGCTGTCGGAATGAAGTGATCCCTAATTAGGCCCTGAGAGTGGTACACGCGCCAGCTTCTCACAGAACCACACACACCCAGTGAGGACCGTGACGCACAGGGACAGCTAGAGTCATTTCAGCAGGCCTCGCCCATTTTTTACCTAAGCCTTGACTACCTGGCTGGTGGAGTGGATGCAGCAGGAATTTGTTAACCAGATAAGGGATTCTCCTGCCAATTGATCGTCGTTGAGATCCCAGCATTTTCTCGTAGCATGCTGTTCTAGGAAGACTACTTCAAGCCCAGTGCTGAAGTTCGGTTGTCCTGGCCAGGAGTTTTCAAAATCACCTGGAGAAGTTATTAAAAATAGAAATGCCTTGAGATTCTGATTCCATCAGCATTTTAAACAAGAACCCTGAGTAATTATATTACATGTGTTCTCCAGTAGCAATGCTTACTGTGTGCCCACTGCGTGTTGGGCACAGAAGTAGTCACTGGAGATACAAGGTAAAGGATGATTTCTAGAATCCTAAGGTTGGAAGCCACCTCCAAAGGATATATAATCCACACCTAAGCCTGAAGTGGATTCAGTCGTAATCTACAAACGGACCCTACTTCTGATGCATGAGATTGGGTCCTTTGTTAATGATTTGGCCTAAATTTTTACCGAACCGGTGCTTTCATCTAACAAGGGCTGTTTAATGATTGCCAACAAAGAGCACGTCCAGAATAATATGAAGCCAAATGAAAGTTTGTGCAGAACCCGGAGCGGGCCTGTGTTGGGATTTATAATCCCTCTGTAGTTCTAGAGTGTTCAAGGGAATTAGATCAAATATCTGTGTGGTCTCCTGTTTTAGAATCTAAAATGTCAAAATTTGTGCTTAGTTCAAATTGTTCATTCTGCAGTTGAAGTTTATTTCTTCTTTGTGCTCAGGAGAGATAGAAGTGGCTAATGTCTACTCGCGGGGGAAAAACAACCCTCATAATTTTGGAAGTTTTTATTAATGTGTTATGCAGATTTACAGCCCAGATTAAGTCATCTCTTCTTTCACCTTAGCCCTAGGAGCTATTTTCCAACTCAAATCACTCTTGCTAGTTTCTGCAGCTTCCACAATGTAGCCATGGCCATTCTAGGGTGAATATGCTGGACAAATAAAGCCCTAACCAGTGCTACAGAGCTGAATTCAACTAAAACTTCACCAACATCATCCAATTTCAACTAGCCCGTTGGTTTTCTCTAACCTGAGGCCTAACACCTGTTTTTCTATTATTTTTGCCCCTGATCAGACCCCTCCATTAAGACTGTCTCAGCATTCAACTGTTGCAAATATATCATATATAGGAATTGTTTTTGCAAATATTTGTTTCATTTAATTGGCGATGGCCTTATGATCAAGCCTGACTGCATTTTTCTATTGTAACCATGTGGTAGCTCTAGCCCCAGGGTGATGCACAGCCCAGCAACATTCCTTAACGATCCTCTTAATTACACAGTTGGGGTAACCATTCTGTCTAAAAAATCTGCTTCGTAATTACAAAATCACCAGCCCAGCCAGCCGTGTTGACCCATCAATCGCTTGCATTCTACTGTGTCCTTAAAATGTGCGCTGTCTTCTCTCCAAATGACAGGGAAGCTTCGGAAACTGGTGAGTGTGGGGTGCAGCTGCTCCTGTAATAAACTCTCTGCCTCTCTCTGCTCAGGGCTGCTCCACGGCTGGGCTTCTTCCTTTACCTCCTGCCGTCCTCTCCTCCACAATGGCCTCAAAATCACAAGGGAATTCTTCCGCTCTTTCAAATCCATCTACAAAAAAAAGCTCGTTGCAGTAATTTAGCATGAGCCTGAAAAGTCATTGTGCTCCCTCAGGTTGACTGGCCTGGTTCCTTGGATGCAGAGTCTGCTGTTGAAATTGCCACTGAACTTGTTCCGTTTTACTAACCGAATTTGTATCCTCAGCTCCAAAATCAATGTGTGTCCCTTTGTTGTTGTGTGTACTGCATTGGACAGTGATGATTTGTGGGCATGCTGGTCTCCTCCGTTGCACCGTGTGTTCGGGATGCTAGCACCTAGCGCAGCGACTGGCCTAGAGCACAGGCTCAGTGGACCTTGGTGGTTAAGCGTTGGCAGATGAAAAAGCTGGCAAGTTCGTAATTGCTCTGCTATGTCACATTTTTTATACTTAGAGGCTCCCGCTGGTTAATTTGTCCTGACTGATGATGTAGGTGGGGGAATTTGGGGACCCAGGTTACACATGTTCATCTCGAGTGTTGATTAATGAAGCCTCTTTTCAATATCACAGAACTGCTGTTTGACTGTGTAACGAGAAGTCCAGGTTTCTGGGGTGTCCTTTACATGCTCTTCCCTTATTTCATCCAGGGAATCATTGCTTCCCCTCATATGGCAAAAATATTGCAGTCCCAGGTGTCTTTTATGAACTTGTATCTCCTAGAGCCATGGACAGAGTAGCTCCTGAGGACTTGTGTCCCAGGCACTGCCTCTTCTTATGGAAACCCTGCCTTCTGTAGCCAGGAGATTGGCTAAGAGCTTCCCTTCATGTTGTGAGATACATGATTGCAGTCAAAAGGGAAGGCTCAGAGCAACAGGAACCCTCATTCATCACTGGTGGGAATGCAAAACGGTACAGTCACTTTGGAAGACAGGTTGGCAGTTTCTTGCAAAGCTGAACATAGTCTTTCTATAATACATGATCCAGGAATCACACTCCTGGGTTTTTACCCAATTGATAAGAAAACTTATGTTCACAGAGAAAGCTGCACATAAATGTTTATAGCAGCTTTGTTCTTAATTGTTAAAAACTAGAAGCAACCAAGATATCCTTCAACAGGTGAATGGATAAGCAAACTGTGGTACATTCATACTCTGGCATACTATTTATAATAGCAATACAAAGAAATGAGATATTTGTCAAGCCATGAAAATACATGAAGGAACCTTAAAGTTCCTAAGTGAAGAAAGCCAGTCTGAAAAAATTACATTTCATATGATTCCAATTATATGACATTCTGGAAAAGGCAAAACTATACAGCCAGTGAAATGATCAGTGGTTCCCAGGGACCCAGAGGGAGGAGGGGACACAAGATTACGTGGAGCATGGGGGTTTTTAAGGCATTAAAATTATTCTGTGTTATACTGTAGTAGAGGCATGGCATTATGCATTTGTCAAACTCATAGAACTTTTATAGCACGAAGAGTGAACCTCAAGGTATGTAAATTTTTAAAAAACCATTGAGGAAGTCAAGGGGTCCCAGGAAGGAGTGCAAACTGTGACAAGAGGATCTAACTGTATTACAAATGTATGGAACAACCTCACTGAAGGGGCAGGGGGAAGGTGGTGACCTGAGTTACTGGAAATTAGTGGAATCTATGAGACTGAAGACAAAAGGAACTTCACATAAGCACTGTACTCTATTCTATCGGTGGTAAGTTGTTAGCCACAGGGGTGTGGGTTAACTGTTCTGATCACGTCATACATGTACCTTGGAAGTGAACAATTAAGTAAATAAATAGCAGATGGTGGGAGCCAGGTTTATTAGTATTGGAGTGGAAATTTACAGATCAGCAAGAAGGGGAATCCAGAAGCATTCATGTGGTAAAAGATTCTAGTTGGAGACACTGGTATGAACTCATGTTTAGCTTCATATAGACACAGATGGTTACATATAGAAATATGTGTTGGCTGGCACAGTGGCTCACACTTGTGATCCCAGCACTCTGAGAAGCTGAGGTGGGAGGATCACTTGAGGCCAGCAATTTGAGACCATCCTTGGCAACATAGCAAGACCCAATCTCTAAAAAAAAAAATCAAAAATTAGCTGGGTGTGGTGGCATGCACCTATAGTCCTAGCTACTTAGGAGGCTGAGACAGGAGGCTCACTTGAGCCCAGGAGTTCAAGGCTGCGGTGAGCTATTATGATGCCACTGTACTCCAGCCTGGGTGACAGAGTGAGACCCTGTCTCTTAAAAAAAAAAAAAAAAAGCAATATGAGCAATATGTATGAGTTAGTAAACACAAGTGTATTTTTTGCTCTGTCAGCCAAGAGGGCCTAAATGAAACAATATCCTGAAAGCAAAAAGCATACCTACTGTCCAGATCTTAGTTTCTAATATCATTTTCCAATAAAAAGAACAAGGGATCCTTGGAGAAATGACAGATTCTAGGACTAGGGGAAGAAATATACAAGATGGAGCGTCTTGTAGCGCCAGAAGATAAGAAAGTGCACACACACACAAACAACAACAGCAAAACACATTGATAGAGGTATGTCAAGGGAACACAGGAGCTACCTGAGAAAGCTCCCAGTGACCAAAGCTGGAACAATCTGAGCAAAAAGACAAAGTAGCATTGTATTATAACCCAAAGTATAAAATAAATAGTTATGAGTCCATGCTGACATAAATAAATCAGTAAATAGGAAAGAAGAGAGAAATCTGTGCAGAAGAATTCCAAATAATTTATGTGGATACTTCATCCTCACCGAGGGAGACATAATTCCCCAACCCCTAGGAATGGACTGTGCACAGTGACTTCCTTCCAAAGAGAACAATACTGAAAAGAGGGAAAAAAGAGTCACTTTACAGTACAGAAACCGGACACACGCTGCCTCCGCCAGGTGCTCAGGTCAACATCAACAGTCGTAAATCATGTTGATGGTAAGTACTCCTGGTATGATGTGATGAAACGGTACTTTGCCACTGTGATTTTCCTCCCAGTGACCCGTAACCCCGGTCTTATCATGAGCAAAACATCAGACAAACTCCAACAGAGGGGCATCCTATGAAATTCCCGACTAGTACCACTCAAAACCGTCAAGGACGTCAAAAGCCAGAAACTGCCCCAGCGAAAATGTGCCTAAGGAGACATGACCCCTGAATGTAATATGGTGTCCTGGAACAGAAAAGGAACATTGAAGAAGAACTAAGGACACCTGAAAAATCTGTGGACTTTAGTTAATGGCAATATGCCAATATTGGTTCATTCATCATAACGAAGTTTCCATACTAAAGTAAGGTGTTGGTAATAGGGGAAGCTGGGTACAGTGTATACGGGATATCTCTGTGCGACCCTCAGAAATTTCCTGTAACTCTAAAACTGTTCTAAACAATAGCCCGCTTAAAATGAAGGGCTGGGCTCGGGGGCCATTAGGGCCACTTTTCCTGATGCCTTTCTCTCATGCCCCGCTCTCTGGGAGCCTGGAAGCTCTTCTTTGCTCTCCTGTCCCTTTGGCTAGGATGGCAGGTGCTACTGGCTGGACTCTCTTCACCCCCTTCTCTATGCCTCTGGAAGTTGAGCACATGAATTGCACCATCTAGGCTCCCTTGCCCCCAGACTGCTGGTTGGATTCTGCGAATGGAAGGCACTGGCAGGAGATGAGAAGGTGGGAGGAAAGACAGGCTGGGCTCTTGGCTCCCCTGGTGTCCATACCACTAGGCCGTGGGCTGGCAATGCCTGTGTTGCATTGTCTAAGGCCAGGGCTTTGGCTGGGAGGCCCTCACCATAGCTTTCCCTCAAGGTTTCCCTAACTACTCCCTCTGGTTCCTTCAAGCCGAGGCTGGTGTCTGTGGCTGTTGCTACCCTGGATATTTTACCATCACTTATTGGTTTCTTTTCACCCTGCCCACACCTTTGTAAGTAACCCTTTCGTTAAACTCCTCCAGATTTCTCCACACAAGGGGCCATCTGTCTCTTGCTTGGATACTACTGATACTCAGGGATGCAGGGCCTTGATTACCACCAATATTCCCTTATATGATTGATCTACCCCCAACACTCCGTACCTCTCCAAGAACAAGAGAAGCTTGCCTCCCCCTGGCACTTTTGAGCCCTCCCTAACCGCCCTGGTGTCTGTAGACCAGGTAGAACCAGGAGGAGGAGAGACGTCTCCGATCTCTCAACACAAGCTAATGGCTAAG
>CAUYRT010034162.1:0-20897 GCA_963574885.1 Lepilemur ruficaudatus
TTTTTTTTAAGAAATGGGCAGACAACATTCCCAACATTCCCACTATACCCACAATCTCAGTGGAAGGATGAGCTTAGAACCCTGAGACCTGCTATATCTGAGTAGGGCCCACAGACAAGTTGTGCAAGATATGATTTAAAAGACAGGTTGGGGAAAAATTGCGAGGGGCCTGAAATGCCAGACTATGGGGTTCAAAGGCCCATCTGAGTGTAAGCAGCCAGCATGACCCTCTGCTTGGATCTGTAATGGAGATTAAGAACCCAGCCTCGGTTTCTCAGCTTTTAAAACAAGGATAATAACAGTACCTACCTTACAGTATTGATCCAAGAATGAAATAACTATACAGCTTAAAACAGGATCTGGCAAATAAGTTCTAGGTACAAGTTAGTTATTATTTTATAATTTTGGATAATACTCCATTATGCTTGCTGAGGGGTTATATGAGACCTTTGGGCATGGCTAGACAGGCGTATTTAATTATTTTTGGATTTTATAGGCTAAAGTAGGAACAACCCTCTTTGCCCACGATAGCTAGAGACCTGTTTCCTGACAACCCACTGCTCCATACTGAATGAAGGCACTGGGCAGAGTAAAGGGCCCTGAATCTGTGCTCCCGGGAGCACCTCCCCAAGCCTGTTTCTTCTGCAGCCTTTCCCCGGCATCTGGGAATGGAGAGTCTTGCCCATTAGAGCACCAGAAACAGTGATTAAGATGGACATCTTCTGAAACAAATCGGAAACTTTTTTTAAAGGGAGAAAAAGGCTGAACTTCCACAGTATAAATATTACTAGATGGCCTCGGGCTCAGATGCCATTCACAAACTCCTCAAGCTGCGTGCTCGCAATTTATGACATTTAACAGAGCCCCTGGAGAGAACTTCAGTCCTGCCTGCACTCCAGAGCCAAATATTAGCCTCCTTGTGTTAATGAGGCCGAGGCAGGCGAGAGGAAGAAAGGAGCGCACTGGAGTGATTCTGCTTGTTAACTCGCAGCCCTCTTCGCTCCCTCCCTTCTCCCCTCCAGAGAGCCCTGCCTGGCTCCAGAGACAGAGAGAGCTGGGAGCTTTCAGGACAAGGATTCAGCGTGTCCCCTCATCAAGCACCAGTGCCAGAACCGTAACACGGCTGGCTACCCCAAGTGTCTCTGCACAGCCCCTGGGCCCCAGGGTAGCACTGGGAGGGGAGGACAGGAAGACACACAGCGAGGAGCCAGGCACTGTGGAGGCCAGCAGGACTCTGGGCCTCCCCCAGACTGGCCTCCACTATGTTCTCTTGCTCCAGCCCTTAAATAGGTGTAGCTCTGCTGAAATAATCTGTAGGCCCCCAGCAAGGGAGGATCTCTACTTCTATACAAGATAGTCCAGCCAAGGCCCTTTGCTGGACAGGAGGCCATTCATTTGAATCAGCCCCACCTCCTTCCCTCGGCAAGCCTGAGCATCTCTTGGGCAGGGCAATTATGCTCTCTAAGCTTAGGGCTGCCAGATTTAGCAAAAATGAATTATTTTTAATATAAGTATGTCCCATGCAATATTTGAGACATACTTACACTAAAAAATTACTCTTTGTTCATTTGAAATTCAAATTTGATTGGGCATCCTGCATTTTATCTGGCCACCCTGTCAAGGCCTCAGTTTCTTCATTTCTCAATGGAATATTAAACAAGATCAGTGATTTCCAAACTGTTTAATGTCAAAGTTCTTCTGTCAAAAGAATCCTTACCCACAAGCACAATATGTGGAATAGATAAGAACAGAGCTGCCCTGGCTGAGTCAGGTTTGGGCAACCAGAGTCCTCTTCTACCCTTCACTGAACACAGGTCTGCCCTGGGTTCTGTTTCAAAACCAAGGGAGTATGTAATCTCTGCAGTCTCATCTGCCTCCACCAGCCTAGGCTTCCAGTGGCCTTCACAAATGAAGACTCTGCACAACTTCAGACATTCATGTCTGTTTGTCTTGCCACTAGAATTCTTCACATGTACACTGTCAAATGCTCCAGGTTGTAAACACATGTCTAGGCTGCTCCTCTGCAGACTCATGCCATGGAGATGAAGTGCCTGAGAGACTGCCCAGCAAGGCTGTGTGTGACAATGGAGAAAGCCATGGGCTCCAACACCAACACGCTGCTGTTTAGCTGGGTGACCTCAGGACTTAGCCTCTCTGAGTATCAGTTTCTTGATCCTAAGGTTATTGTTATAATAATTAAGATAATGTACATATAAGATCCTTATTAGTGAAAGAAGCCCAACCCCTCTCTCCCAGCCAAAAGAGAGTACATTATCATATGATTCCACTTATATAAAACTCAAAATATGTAAATGAATCTATAGTCACAAAAAGACAGATCAGTGGTTTTGGCGGAGGGGTGGGGAGGGGAAGAGTGAGAGGGAGAGATTACAAGGGGAACAAGGAAACTTCAGAGAGTTATGAATGTGTGCACTGTCTTGATTGTGGTGATGGTGTCATGGTTATATACATATATCACAACTTACCAAATTGTAGTCTTTAAATATGTGCTCTTTACTGAATGTCATTTATATCTTAATAAAGCTGTTTAAAAATAAATAAATTAGCTTCAAATATTACACAAATATTATTAGCATTGGTTTTTTGGGGTTTTGGGTTTTTTTTTTTTTTTTAAGAGATGCAGTCTCACGCTATAGCCCAAGCTGGAATACAGTGGGGCTATCATAGCTCACTGTAGTCTCAAACTTCTGGTCTACCAGAGCTCAGCAATTATTACCACTGTTATGCTTTTTTTATCCTCTAAGAAAAATGTGGGGGCTAGAAACCACCCCTGGTTTAAGAATTGTCATTTTATGCCTAGAGCCAAGTGCATTTCTTTAAAAGAAATTTCAAATTTGTATAACCCTCATGGAATGATATCACCTCAGAGGTGCCAAAGACTTCAAATGTGATCTAGGCCAACCCTCTATCAAACGCACCCTTTTCTCCTCTCCCACCCCTATATCCAAATCCTGTTGGTGCTCTCTCCTCCACAACTCCCCCTTCTCTCCTCATTCCTCTGCCTCCACTGTCCTCACCTAGTCCGGGCACTACCACGTCTTGCATGGGCCGCTGCAACAGCCTCCTGCTGGACTCCACACACTCTAGGCTTGCTCATCTCTGATCCACTATCTACACTCCAGCTAGAGTGATCTTTTTAAATGCAAATACTAACATGTGACTCTGTTTCTTAAAACCTTAAGTTGGTTTCCCAATGCCTTTAGTAAAAGACCCAAAATCTCTACTATGACCCACATGATCTGGTCCCTGCCCATGTGTCCAGCCACAGTCTGCACTACTCTTGTTTTCTCTGTTCCAGACAATTTGGATTTCTTTAAATGTGCCACACCCCTTCTCTACTCCAGGGCTTCTCACATTTCCCACAAGCTATTTCCTCTGCCTGGAATATTCTCAGCCCTCGTCACACCAACCACCCTTTGGATTTCAGCAGAAACATCACTTTCTCAAAAAAGCTTAATTAATCCCCCAGACAAGATCAGGTCCCCGTATTTTCAATTTCCAATGCATCATATTTTTCTTTTGGTAATTAATTGTGCAATATCCATATTCTTTCCTTAAGGAAGAAGACAGGAATTATATCTATTTTATTCACTTCTATATCTTCACCACCAAACACAGTGTCTTACATACAATAGGTGCTCAATAAACTGGTGCTGAATGAATTAATGAATGCAGGACTTTCTGCTAAAGTTATGTACTGTTCTATTGTGGACTATTTACAACCCTTGAAAAGCCTTAAAATTTTACCATATTAATCCAAATTAATATGAGATTTTAGAAGTGATCACTGACTATGTAAGCTAGGATCACCTTATGGTAAGCCTTGAAAACAAATTAAAGAACTTATTCAGTAGCAATTATAATTAGAACACAAAAGTATATTATATCTGCTGGATTGCCAGAGATTGAAAATGTACATACTGTTTCATGTTGATAAAAGTACAGGGAAGCAAGCCCTCTCAGTCATTGTCAGTGGCAATATAAATTTACACAGCCTTGTGGTGAGTCACTTGACATTATATACTTATATTTTAAATGCACATACCTTTTGATACATCAGTTTCACTAGCAGGAATTTATCCTTAAAATATCAGTGTACAAAATGCAAAATGTATTATTGAATTGTTTATAATAGCAAAAAGCTAAAAACAAGCCAGATATCCATCAAAAGGGGTTTGGTTAAATAAAATATGGTATATCCATCAATTAAATCCTATTACACTTTTTAAAAGAATAAAATAGGTCTATATATGCTTATAAGGAAAATATCCTATATATTTTCCAATACAAAAGTAATAAGTACAATAGTAGATAAAATTTTATAAAGTAAACATTGGCTATACATGGGGGAAAAACCTAGAAAACATGTACTAAATTAGAGGATCATAAGTGGTCTTTCTCTCTTACATTTTAAATTTATGTATTGTTTTAATTTGTTACACCAACATATATTAGTTTTACAATCAGATACGTCTATAAAGTTTTTTAAAAGAAATTTAGAGGCTATGTTACCTAATTTCTTTATTTTATTGTTGAAGAAACTGGAACCCAGAGAATCATACAAGGAATGATTTCTGTCTTACACAGTATTTACTTGTTTGTCTGTCCTCCAACTTTTTTCTTCTTTGGGTAGCTTGCCTTCTCTGTCTGGCAGGTAGACATCTATTCTCATTTAATCCATCTAGAGTGTGGCCTGAGCATTAGAATTTTTAAAAGCTCCCTAGGTGATTCTGAGGTTTAGCATTAGCACCTAACAAACCACTGTTCCATAGAATATGTACTTCCTAAACTAAGTAGGACTTACTGTAATTATAAATTTTGATGAGAGTTCAGATGATTGTGATCATGTTTAACATATAACATACTATTATTCCATAATAAATAATATATTCCATGCTGTAAGAAAGAGTGAAGAGAACCATATAACTTAGCTGGTAGGTCTTAGCTAAACATTGTTTTTTTTTAAGAAAAAGGAGAAGAGAATGAACCAATCTGAAATGGGCACACGATTCTGCCTGGCCAATTACAGTATATATCCCCCAGGACATAGGGCTTATTCCCGGGATGGATATGTGACACCAACAAAGTCAATGTGAATCATTTTCAGGAATAGGTATGGATGCAGGGATATGGATGCAAGGACTTCATGCCTTTTACCCTAGATTGATATTTATGAGGAATATCTAAGTTTGAAGCTACCCAGTCATATCTTTTAACACAAAGTGGAAAAAATCCACCTGAAAATGAATCCAAAGAGAAAAAGAAGATCTGATGGAGGAGACAATGTCCCATTGATATCAACAGAGCCACTGGATCCAGGGGGCCTAAGGTTTGGTCCATCATCTTGGAATTCTTGTTTTTGTTGACTAGCTTGAGGGCTTTTTTTGCAGAAAACAGCAACTACAGATGATTGTCAACATCACGGAGCTCAAAGGTGCAGAGCCAGGGCTGACTCCCAATTCTACCACCTCCTACCCGGATGGCTGCTCCACCACGCTGGTGCTCCATCACAAGGCTCACAGTGGCACTTGGTGTTCAAATGCTACCTCGTTAGTACAAATGCACACTTATACAAACTTTCCGGAAGGAAACTTTACAATATGTATCATGAGACTTCAAAATATCTGCACTTTTCTAAGACAAGGAGAGAACGTGTTGATGAGTGGTTTTTCTGATAATTACATTTCTCATTATCAGTAAATACATTTCCTTTCCAATTTTAATGTTCATACTCTTTGAATCACTCTCTCCACTTAGGAAATCGATCCTAAGAAAACTTTTTAAATTACAAACAATGGTTTATGAAGAAACGTGTATATAATAGAAAAGTGTGAGGTGTCTAATAGTATGACAATAGTGAACTAAATTGTGATGTAGCCATAGAATGAAATTTTAAACAGTAATTTTAAAAAGCTGTTGCATATTTATGGTTTTTGATGACAGGAAAAATACTTACGATTAGGTGAAAAGGTAGGGTTTATTTTACTTATTCCATTTTATTACATCTAATATATCTTAGAAACGTTCCACTAAAACCATCTCTAATTTGGGAAGGAAACTGACACAAGATAGCCAAGAGTTAGATTTGTGGAAGATAACTACAGTGGCAGATCATTATTATTATTTAGTTGAAGTAATATCGGTACATACAGTACACATCGCTGAGCACATTTGCAGTCATATCAAATATCCCTCACATCCCAGCTACCAGAGTGCCTGTGAATTACTTACACAAAATCTTCGTACAAGTAGCCCCAGAATGATGCCCTTGAGGCAAACGACTGAGCGAGATGACAAGAATATATGAAGAATTGCATGAAGCTATCCTACAGGCAATTTTGGTTCTTCCAGACCAGTTACCCGGAGTCAGGCGCACCAGAGCCCCCACATAACTAACTAAGGATGTTTTCTCTTTAAAATGAATATTCAGTGTGTCCACTGGGACTCACTCATAATGAAAGGGGAATATTTTTGTCCTGCCTCCTGCCTTCTGCACCAGTAACTAAAAAACAACTCTTCACCTTACTATCATTCTTTGCCAAGAACTACATGTCACCAGGCGATCTTGCCTTTAATTCTGTTCTCAATAAATAATTAAAAGATTTAATTAGAATAAAGATTCAGGAAATATTGTGTATTAGGTTTACCATAAAAAAACATCAAAAACCTATACTTAGAAGCAGCCTGGTGCCATGGAAAAGACTGTGTTTTAGAGTAACAGACACCAAGGTTCAAATCCCGGCTGAGCCTGTTTTGAAATGGGTAACCTGCCCATGCCTTGACTTCTTCCTAAAAAGATGTTGAAATATCACTTTGCTGGATAGGGATAAATTTAAGCTTTCCACAGTGGCCAGCATTTTGTGGAGCTTAATAAATTGTTTATGAATGAATGACTTTAAAATGCTTAATAGAGTATCCTTCGGTGTCCATCAGTGCTTCTGAACCATTAAAGTGCATATAGAAACATCTTGGGGTCTTGATAAAACGTAGACTCTGATTCAGAAACACTGGGATGGGGCTTGAGAGTTCCAACAGGCTTCCAGATGATACCATTACTGCTGGTACACAGACCAAGCTTTGAGTAGCGAGGTTCTCAAACTCAACTGTATCACTGGTTCTCAAACTCAGCTACGCCTTGGAATCATCTGTGGAACTTCAAAAAGTACTTATGACTGAGTCCTACCCCCAGAGATTCTCATTTAATCAGTTCTGGGGGTGTAGTCTCAGCCTTGGAATTTTTTGAGTTTTCATAAGTGATTCTGAGGTACAACACTCAAGTTTGAAAATCACTGTTTCATATAGTATGTATTCAATAAGTAGGAGTTGCTGTGATTATAAGGGTCCAGGTGATTGTAATCATGCTCAGCAGATAACATACTCTAGCACTATTCTATAATAAACAATACATACCATGCTATAAGAAAGAGCAGAGAGACCTGTATAACTTAGCAAGTAGGTCTTAGCTAAACGATTTTTTTTTATATCAGAAGAGAATGAACTAATCAGAGTCTATACAGAATTTAGAGTTTTCTAAACTTTACATGTGACTACTTTAAATGAATGTACATGCAATGCTTTAAAGAAATGCTGTTTCTTAAGGGTGTCTCTTCATATGTGTTCCCATGCATGGTGCACATAGGGAGGCTTCTGTCCTACCTTAACTAAAATGTTCAGAGGGGTGGTTTACATACATTCTCATTTTCAACAGAAAGTGGGAGCACACGGCACGTGATACAGTAGAGAAAGTGTCGAGACAGTGCTTTCAAACTAATCATCCAAATGGGAAGGGACACGCAGTTCAGAAGAAACAGGGTAAGTTGATACAGCAAGAAGAGAGGAGAGCAGGTGACGCAATATGATGTGACGCTGACATGCCGCATCAAAGACTCTGACGGGACAGAAACATTTCATTTGGGAATCAAGTGAATTGTTACAAAGTTAAGAGAGAGAAGGAGGACTGGAGATAATAAGACTGGCTCTCAGCCACCACATCTAAGGACTTTGCCCAGAGGAGCTAACTATTCAAGTGCTCATTCAGAACACTCCGACTGAAAGCATAAATGAAAAGTGTCTGCGACTCCAGTGGGATCTGCTTGTCTTTAAACATCTCCACCCTAATCCAGGGACCTCTGACCTTTTGTAGAATGTCACCCCTATTCCAACAATCTTTCTCAAAGAGTACCAACCTCCCTTCCTTGAGAAATTACGGTGCTCTACCAGTTCACTGAGTGTAGCACTTCATTTGTATTTAGTTCTTGCATTTGGACTCACTTATTATACATGCCATTATTTTTTAAGTAAAAAAAAAGAATACCTGTCAGCGCAGTGGCTCACACCTGTAATCCTAGCACTCTGGGAGGTCGAGGCAGGTGGATTGTTTGAGCTCAGGAGTTCAAGATCAGCCTGAGCAAGAGCGACACCCAGTCTCTACTATAAATAGAAAGAAATTAGCTGGACAACTAAAAATATGTAGAAAAAATTAACCAGGCCTGGTGGCACATGCTTGTAGTCCCAGCTACTTGGGAGGCTGAGGCAGAAGGATTACTTGAGCCCAGGAGTTGGAGGTTGCTGTGAGCTAGGCTGAAGCCGTGGCACTCTAGCCTGGGCAACAGAGTGAGACTCTGTCTTGAAGGAAAAAAAAAATATTTCCTTTACCATATTTTTAAATTATTAAATATCTTTTTATACGTCTTTAAACCAAATAATTTTATTATATCCTCTTAACTTTTTTCTGCCATTTTACTGTTTTGTAGAACAAACCCACCACTTCAAAGTAAATAACTTTAACTTATTTGCAAAGCTGAACAATAATTACCTATTGAGTAGTCTAAAGAGAAAGCACTGACTGAGTTGCTCTCTAGTTTTGTCATTCTCAGAGGTTGTCTGAGTTGGGCAAGACACTTAATTCTTTTTCACCTTGTGCTTTCCATTCATAACGGTCTTTAACATGTGAGAGATTTTGACACAGTGGTCCACAATTTCTCAGAAGGACACACATTAGAATTTATCAAAACAAAAGTAGGAGTGGAATTAATCTGAACTAATTGTACAACTTAGAAGAAATCTGAAAGTATCTGAAACAATAGAATTATGTTTACATTGACCAGATCATGAATCTTAATAAAGTTCAAGGAATAGCATGGAGTTAATAATAGTAATTGAGTTTAAAATATTAAACTAAATATTTTCATAATAGTGACCAGATTGATAAAAGAAAGAAGTAAAAAGTTAAACTGAAGATTCTATCATATGCAGCAAATGAGAAATCTCAGTAAAGTACAACTAGGCAGAGAAGCTGGAAGGGCCTGACACTGAAAGAATGCCCCACACCTGGATCCGCTCAATGAGCTGAAGAATACACCAAGTTATAAGCACTGGGAGGAAACATAGCCTGCCAGGTGCAACACAGTCTCTGAAGAGTATAGTCACAGAAGATGATGCTGGCACACAGTGGGTACTCAGTACCTCCTGCATGGATGAATGGGCAGGTAAAAAAAATGACTGTGTTCAGAGTCGGAATCAAAACAGAGATATCATGTTATCTATGAAGGGGATGAGGGACACAGAAGAAATTCAGCAGCCTCAACAGACAGGCAGCACCAGAGATAGCCACCGGCAGGTGGAAGGTATTCAGGGAGAAAGAGAGAAATCTAAAATGTGTAGAACCCCTACCTGGGGGAAATCAAAATAAATGGAAGAGTGTTGAAACAATAATTTACACACAGGTGAATAACACAAAAACCAAGGAGAAAATAACAACAACTAATGGGTCTTTAGTACCAGACAGAAGCTCAGTTCTTAGACCTAAGGCACAGAGTGAGATGTCTCAAAACACACAACTTCAGTTACCAGAATTGGAGATGAACTAGCACCAAAGACCACTTGATACTGAAACCTGGAACACCTTAAATCCCCCAGCCTGGAAGTGGGATGAGTCCTCAAGCCCAGGACAGAACTGAGACTGCAAGTTGCTCGGCAAAATACAGCCTTTGGGATAGGAAACAAAAAGGCTGGAAACCAGACAACCTGGGACGCAAACAGGACCCTAATGACTCCAGCAAAGAAAAAAGGGAACTGAGATGGGGTTCCGAAAAAACACAAACACCAAATCCCACGGACTGTTACAACCATTATCTAAAAACACACACACTTCCCAGTAGCTCTACACTTGAGAAGCTTGAATCCTCTTGTGGCTTTACTTCTATGAGGTATGATTACACTAGTAACCCAGCGTACTAGTCACCTAGTAGGCACAAGCACCACCAGCCACCAAAATTCCCTGACTTCCCTTCCATGCAAAGAGCCCTGTCCCAGGCTTCTGTCAGGAAAGTGAATGTCTATGATTTAGAATGAGCTGCTGACAGGAATACTAAGACTGAGAGAGGATTATGTGAAAAATATCCAATGATTTCCTTTTTCAATATCAAAACATACACCATTTCACCCCACTCTCAAGGACTTCCTCCCTCCATTGGAAAGGATAGAAAATGGCCCATTGACCTCACAGGAATACTGCTTGCTGGAATCAAAGAGCCAGAGTTGCAGAGGGTACTTCCCTTTCCAGCTCAGGTCCAGACCTCTTATACCCTCATGCCAGTCAGCCTTCAGTGGCTGAGCCTCTGTCCAGCCAGACAAAGAGGAGAGCTGAAGTCTTTGACTCTGTGGCTCAGAATGTGGGCAATTTGCACACATGGAAAGAAGCCCCTCCTCCCACTCATCAGCCGCCGGTTCTGAGACACCTTCCCCACATCAGTATTCTGAAAGGCCCTCTGACGCTCAGTGGCATTGAGGCTGAGTAGTTGTTTTGGTTTTAGTCCATTCTGTACCTTTAGCCCCCAGCATTGCCTCCAGCCACATGCACTTGTTTAAGAGGATCATTTGCTACTGATGTTTGCTTGGAGCATCAGCAAGATGTGATGGTACTGCCTTTGCTTAGCAAATAAACCCAGTTTCAAAGAAGGGAGACAAGCTGCCTTGCAAACCAGAGCCACTGTGGAGGATTCCAGAAGAAAGGCTTGGGCTTTCCAGAACCAGGATCTGTGGTGCCTCATCCCACAGCTTTGCGAAGCTCCTTGAAGCAGCATCCCTTACCCCCGAGGCAGAATGTAGGCCTAACAAAAGAAAAGAAATGCTTCCCCCATGTCTGGCTCCTGTGCTGAATAGAAAAAGGGAAAAAACTATCTGAACTCTGAATGTTAGTGAGATAGAAGACACAGACCTGTCTTTAGAGAATAGGACAGCAGCCCTTACCTAATGGAAGATTCCTGCATCCTCCACACCATAGCACCCTGGATGCTGGCAGTGATGCCAAGGAGAGCTCACCCCAGGAAGTCTGTCCTCCACCCCACCCTCCATGTCAGTCAACCAGTGAAAGGAGAATTTGGCCAGGCCACTTATGTCTCTTCCCTATGAAAAGATATTCATGTGCATCAGGGCCTAGAGGATCAAGATGGAACAATTGTATTCCATTTGTCTTCACCTTCTGAGTCTGTGCAGTCCTTTCGCCACCTTGAACCACTGGCATCCTCCTCCTTCCACCCCTCTCTCCCTTCCTGGATTCCCCAAGGGGAAAGGTAGGATTGGGGGACAGGACAAAGAAGCTAAAGGGACAAATGAGGTTGGGGTGGAGACCTATCTAATCAATTTTTTGGCACCATTAAAGCTAGCTGTATTGAGAGGTTCTTCCATTGTCATCCTGGCAGAAAGTTAAAGACCTCTCTTCTTTGTGCCTTGATTTCCTCCACTGAGAAATGAAAATGAGAGTGCCTATCTTGCAGGGCTGCTTAGGGAATTAAATGACATGGTGCATACACAAAGCTCAGCGAGCAGTGGGCATACAACGCATGGAAGCAGCTAGCATTGTCATGCACATCAGCAACCTGCATACTATTACTGCTTTCTCTGTATCTGGCCACCACAAGCATCACACACAGCTCAACTGCACCTGTGCCAAGGCGGATGCAGCAATACCCCAATCCAGCTGCCTGTAGCTGTGAGCCCTGGAAAACAGGCAAACTCTCTCTTATCAAAGCTGAGTGAGCCCCAGAAGACAAACTAAGCTTTGCCAACAGAGAGGATTGACCTTTAAACTCCAATGGAAATAAGACAGAAGTTCTTTTAGAGTTCAAAACATCCAGGTGCCTCACCTGTCCATTTCATAATACTTCCTAGTACTTGCAATTACAGTCTGGCTTCAGAGAGCAACATTGTAATTCTAAGGCCAGACTGTATCAGTATTTGTGATCCACATGAAATTGTGTAAGTGCCCAAGAAAATCCTGGACCCTGTAAGATTTACAGACCAATTTTTAAACCAAAGTGGTTTGCATAGTCTTTGGATAAGAATCTGAAATCATGTTTTCTTATCTAAACTAGACCACTTTAAAAGAAAAAAAGAAGATACAGTATTCGCTTTCTAAGGAGTGGTTTGCAGCAATACAAGACCAAGGAAAACAATTATCTAGAAAATGAGTGTTACAAATCAATAGTTCCTATACAGAAAAGACATGACACCACATTTCATAGAGCATGGGAGTATACCTGAAATAACTACTATGAAACAAAAAATCACCAATTGAACTCAAATTGTATCATTTATTTGGACCCTGACTGCTATCTCTCAGATTATGACAAAAGGGATGTGATAAGAGGAGATACTGCCTATCTGAGCAGTGACTGGGGCTGGTGGGGGCCATAAATCTAGAGAGGTGTTAACCTCTCATTACAGTCTACACACACCTCTCCCCATGGAAGTAACGGTGGCCATGGGGCCCGTCTATCTTGGCTGGAATGGAGGCACAGATCTTCATTTAGCTACAGTGGAGGTCAGTGGTTTCTTGGGTATAATCTCCCCCTCAGTGAATCAGTACCACATGCCCTTAGGATGAATAGGATTTTATTGGAAGGACTAGAAGCATATTCTTAGAAGTGTAAGTAAACCCATACTACTTAGAATGGTTGTCATATTGAACTCAAAAAATGAAAGTCATGTCATGCAAGAAAAATGGAAATAAACAATCGCCTTAAATGGGAAGTAGTTTTTAGGTAGATTTTTCAAGTATTTCTCATCTTGGTTGACCATTTGAGGTCTTCAAACATCATTTTGATCTTCAAATGAAGTTTGGACTATTATAATGGCTGTTCACAATCTCAAAGTAGCTTCGAAAATTAGCAAATTCTCTGTTTTCCTCAGAAATGAATCTCTGAAACCATTTTTAAGGTGAATGCTAGAGAAGTGGGATCCCAATGCATGAGGAGAAGGAGAGTGTTGAGGAGGGGATATTTAAGAAAACATCTGAATTCAACTTGCTGAAATGGTACAAAATAAATAGACAAAAAGTCTGGAACAGTTCTCTCTCATTCACTCCCACACATCTACCTTCTGGAAGGACATTGCCCCATAATCTTTCACAGTCCTGCTAGAGAAAAGTTCCTAAGGTGAGAGCTGTCCAGGGAAAATTGACTCCATTAGCAGTGCCCTGTAGCACCATCTCCAAGCTTCACATACTTTTCTCCACCCTAGAAACTTGTCTCATTTTTCTCCTTTCTGCCAGATCCTTCTCTGAGAGGAAGCATCTGCAGTACCTGGTAACTTGTTAGAAATGCAGACTCTCAGATCCCACCACAAACTACTAAATAAGAATCTACATTTTATCAGGATTCTCACGTGATTGTCTTACACATAAAAATTTGACAAGTCAGCACTACGTTACAGTCTTCCTGTTCCTAAACCCCTTTCCACCTGGCCCCCTGAGCCTTCCCTCTTCTTTTATTAACGTCCCTAAAGTTTTTCTTAGTGAGCTTGTCATGATCTCAGTCACAAATCTTTCTCCTATTGCTATTCTGTCCCATCTCCCACAGCATATGAAGCTGTGGGTAGGAAGCTATTACTTTTATTTTCTCTTGTGCTTTTCATTATCTGTGCTTACCTAGATTTTCCCTGACTCCTTCATTACACTTGCAGTTCAGCTCAAACCACATTAATTGCTTATCTACTCTGTGCCCAGCACTGTGGCAGGTGCTATAGTTACAGAAGCAGCTAAGACACAGAACCTGTCCTCCAACAGATACAGTATAGCAGGCAAGAGCTAAACTCTCTCCATCCCAACAGCAGACTCTGCTATGAGCTTTCCTAGGGCACCAACAACTAAGAGAAGAGCTTCACCAGCAAAATCTGAGCAAAACATAAAAACAAATTGGAGCAATTATAGGTAAAAATTCATTTTTAATTAGGAAAAGTGCCTAACTCTCCTTTCGATACTTGGATTAGATGGTCATGCCCAAAGAAAAAAGACCACCTCTTCTGTCTACTATGCTTTCTGGTTTCTTCCTAATAAAATTTTTGCAAATATATACCCTAGCCATCTGGTATCTTTATCAAAGCAACAGAAGGGAAGCAATTATGTACCCTAAAATCCTTGGGGTTAGGGCTATCACTTAGCCTACTTTCACAAATATGATCAAAATATGAACATACAGTATATGATAGAGTCAAGATAGCCACAAATTCTTTGTCACTAGTCTCATAAAATTATAGTTTATTAACCCTCCGTTTGAATCTAGGCTGTCTCTGTGACTCCATAATGAACGACACTGTGCCAGTTCCAGGCCTAAGTTTGAAGAAAGTCTGGCAATGTCCACTCTTGTTTTTTTAGGAGCCCTGACATGCCATATCAGTAATTTGATGACCCTGGCAGAGAGGGCCCATGAGAAGAGAGGCCTCCAATGACATCGAGAGGAAAAGAGGCTCAGTCCTTCCAGAATGCCAGTCTAGCTCTCAGATGACTACAGTTCCATTCATCATCTGGCTGCAGCCACATGTGAGACTCCAAGAGACATAAGCAGAACCACACAGCTGAGCCCAGTCAACCCACAGCATCAAACGAGAGATAATCAAATAGTTCCTGTTTTAATCTCCTAAGCTTTAGGGAAGTTCATTATACATTGATAAAAAACTGAAATAATGTACAAAAATCAGTATCATTTCTCTATACTAACAATAGTCAAGTTGAGAGTCAAATCAAGAACTCAGTGTCATTTACAGTAGCTGCAAAGAAAATAAAATACCTAGGAATATACTTAACCAAGGAGGTGAAAGATCTCTACAAGGAGAACCATAAAACATTGATGAAAGAAATCACAGATGACACAAAGGGAAAAACATCCCTTGCTCATGGATTGGTAGGATCAACATTGTTAAAATGTCCATGCTGCCCAAAGTAATTTACATATTCAATGCAACTCCTATCAAAATACCAATGTTATATTTCACAGATGTAGAAAAAATAATTCTATGCTTCTTTTGGAACCCAAAAAAGAGACTGAATAGCCAAAGCAATCTTAAGCAAAAAGAAAAAATCTGGAGGCATCCCATTACCTGATTTCAAATTGTACTACAAGGCTATAGTAACCAAAACATCATTGTACTGGTATAAAAGTAGAGACACAGACAAATGAAACAGAATAGAGATCATCAACCTACAACCAACTGATCTTCAACAAAGTAGACAACAACATACACTGGGGAAAGGAAGCGCTATTCAATAAATGGTGTCGGGAAAATTGGATAGCCACACGCAGAAGAATGAAACAGTACACCTATCTCTCACCATATATAAAAATGGATTCAAGATGGATAAAAGACTTAAATGTAAGGCATAAAGCCATAAAAATTGTAGAAGACAATGTAGGGAAAATTCTTCTAGACATCGGTCTAAGCAAAAAATTTATGACTAAAACTACAAAGGCAGATATAGCAACAACAAAAATAAATAAATGGTACTTAAATTAAAAAGCTTCTGCACAGCAAAGGAAATAATCAACAGAGTGAATAGACAACCTACAGAATGAGAGAAAATATTCACAAACTATACATCCAATAAAGAGTTAATATCCAGATTCTACAAAGAACTCAGAGAAATTATCAAGAAAAAAACAAACAAGCCCATTTAAAAAGTGGGCACAAGACATGAACAGAAGTTTTTCAAAAGAAGATAGACAAATGACTGACAAACATATGAAAAGATGCTCAACATCACTAATCATCAGGGAATTGCAGATTAAAACCACAATAAGATACCACCTTACCTCTGTCAGAATGGCCATTACTAAAAAGTCAAAAAAACAATAGATGCTGGCATAGATGTAGTAAGATAAGAATACGTACACAGTGTTGGTAGGACTGCAAGTTAGTGCAGCCTCCATGGAAAACAGTGCGGAGATTCCTCAATGAAATAAATACAGACTTACCATTCAATCCAGCAATCCCACTGCTGGATATCTACCATTAAAAATCATGCTTAGGAAGAATATTTATAACATAGTAAATGTTCAGAATATAATGTTTCCTACCTGATCAATCATGGACACATGACCAGCTTTCTGTGTCTCCATTTCCTCATCTATAAGTGGGAATGACGCCACTGTATTTAAGTCATTTTAAGATGCATGTTTTCTCACATTTTAAAATCTCTGTAAAAAAAGTTACTTACAATTAGTGGTTTTTCCTTTCTTTTTTAGTGTACATAAAACAATGATGCATCTTAGAATCCATGGCATTTTAGACTTGATGAGAAAGCAGGAGCGACTGTATTAGGTTGTTGTGAGGATCAAGAGTTTAAATAGGTGGACAAACTTGGAACTGTGCCTCACAAAAGGCAAGCAATCAAAAGAACTAGCTTTATCAAATGGGAGCTCCTCTGCACACAGGTGTTCCCCTTCACAGCAACAGTCAGCTGCCTGCTGGATTGGGCTGAGCAACGCTGGCAGGCAATCCCAACCAAACAATTGTATGCCTCTATTTTGGTGCTTGAACTTCACATCACCCATCCCTTCCCATCCATAAAAGCAGAGCTTCTCACCTCTGGTTCTACAGAGGAATCACCTGGGGAGCTTTTTAACATGCTGGTGCCTGGGACACCGCCCTCTTCCCCATCGCACAGACTCATGCATTCATTCTGATTTAACTGGCCTGAGATAAGGCCCTAGCATTGGGATTTTTAAAAAGCCCCCTAGGTGATTCTGATGTGTACCCAAGTTGGAAAATCACTGCATTAAGTGACTAGGTTTTTGAGACTAAATGCCTTCCCAGGAAGAAAACCAATATAACAGCACATTTAGGGTCCTAGAGTCAGCCAAACCTGGGTTCAAATCTCTGCCCCTCCCTTCAACTAACTAAGTGACAAACTGCTTAACTTTCCGCAGCCTCAATTTTTTCATCTGCAAATTGGGAATGATATCAACCTCATAGGGTTATTTGGGGGATTAATGAAATGTCATCAAATGAGCTGAGCATACACATTTTATAAGTAAATTACTATTAGTGTCATTTTACGACCATTTCAGCATCTACCCAGTGACTTGCCCAGTGAAGGTGCTTAATAAATATTTGCTGATTCAAATTTGGAGGCTATAGAAAGACCCTTTCATGAGAGCAGAGGGCATACAGAAGGGTTGGTAAAGGATGACAGTTAAGGGCCAATTTCATTATTGTGCCTAGACGTGCGAGTGTCTCACATGGTGGGAACACACAATTCACCAACAGGGCAGCATTCCACTCGATGACCAAGAGGAAAAGACTTCCACCCTCGAGACACCCCCTCCACGTTCAGTCTCCCAGGCAGGTGAATAGACAATTGATCAGCCTCTGATAATTTGGTCAGAGGCACAATCCGAGGGATCTTGACAAACAAGGGGCATTGAAACAAGAAAATATACAAATACTCTACTAAATGCAGGGCCGTGGCGTTCCTTTCCTCGGACATAAACCCTGACCTCAAGAGCTGAGCAGACAGAAAGGTGCCACCTCCACAGACCTTCCCATCCCTCGTGCCTGGGCCGGAAGACCACCAGCCAGGACTTGCCACACTCCAGCGAGAAGCTGTACTAACGAGGATACACAGGGAAATGAAACCCAGGTCCCATTCCTCCCATCAACATCAAATTTTTATTTCTTGACTAAATAGAAGCTCTGTGGAAGAGAAGCAAAATGATTTTTAAAAAAGAAAACCAGAATGGAAATCATTTGCTGCCCTCTAGTGGCTGCTTTGGCATCCTGCTTTGCCAGTTGCAGAGACCAGAGACATGTAAAAGGGGCAAATACACAGGGTGCCCAAAAGCGCTGCTCACCTCAGCAAAGGTCCTGGAAAATCAGCACCTCCGCCTGTTCCCACCCATCATGCATGTGCCTGGACTCAGTCTAGTTCTGGCCTGGGTTTGAGGTACTCAAGGCAAGTCGGAGTTATATCAGACTTGGAGGAAAATGTGAAGGAGAAGCAACAAAAAGTCTGACTTGTCATAGTGTTTACAGTTTTCCTATGATGCAAATCTGGATTTGGGCTCCTGGTCTAAGCCTGGGTCAGCCAGGGGTGGTGGGAGGTGGAAGAGAACTAGAAAGCTGAGGTGTTCCAAGACCAATCCTGAGGGTTACCTCTTCTCTAGAATAGCAGGGCTCAGGGGCTCAGACTCACAATGAAATCCTGGACCAGATCAACTGTGAAACCAAACTAGTCTCCAGGGAGCAGAGGGGAAGCAAATCCACAGTAAACATAGCCTGAGCTGGGAGCAGATGCTGTGCTTCCCGCCTCAGCCCTGTCCCTAATAGTCCAAGCAAGACTTTCAGCCCACCAGGATCTAAAAGAATTGTTTTTGTTTTTAGAAATGTTCAAAGATATCCACTCTAGCTTGGAATATGTCCAAAGTGTGTGTTGAAATTGCGGTTCCTCTAGAGATCATCCTGTGCTAATGAAAGATTTGAGATTTCCCGTTAGCTGCCACATCATTTGCAACTTAACTAGTGACAAATAAATGAACCTGAATAGATTTTTTTAAATTATTGCATTCTCGGTATATTCATGAAATTTCAAAAATCTTACAGAAATGCAACAGCATATTCTAATAATCTAAGAAGAGGGGAACCTTAATAAAACAGTATTTTATTTGCTATTATCTTTTTATTGATATATCACAATACAAAGGCTACTAATACTATTACTGGAGTAGTGGTTTCAAAGTAGCATTCATTCTGATCTCATGGGCATCCCAATAGAAAATGCTGTTTTATGAGCATTCTTCATCACAAGATCACCATTGTTTTCATTCTAGGGTTGGCCTATGCAGAAATTGATCAGTGAATTTCTTTCTTTCTTATTTGATTGACTGTCCTAGCACTGCATAGCTACGGCTTCATATTAATGATTCCTCAAGTGGAGAACTCATTAAACACATATCTGATTGTATCACCTACCTGGAAACTCATATGGCCCCATATTCTAGAGCTGCATTGCCCAATATGGTAGCCACTAGCTATGATTGTCTATTTATATTTATATTCTTATGCAGTAAAATTAAAGTCCCTTCATTGCGCTAGTCACGTTTCAAATGCTCACTAGCTACGTGCAGCTACCATATGGAACAGTGCAAATATTGAACATTTCCAAGATCGCAGAAAGTGTTCTCAAACCAGATATTGTTGAAAATCTTTGGCAAGGCAAACAAAGCTCTTTACAGCCTGGTCCCATCTGCCATCTTACTCTCCTCTCTGGCTTCTTCCTCCAAATATCCTCAGTTCATGGCCCCCAATGCCATCACTCCTACTGATCTCCCTGGGATGTCTCCCTCTACTTCTCACTCCCACTACCTAGTGATCTACTTACTCATTCTTTAAGACCCAGCTTAAATATCATCTCCTCTTTTCAGCTTTTTATGATCCACTTTCTCCTACCATACAACAATAAGGTTCATTGTTCTCTTGTGAGTAATTCCAGAGCTGTTAATTTTTATAAAATATTAATTACTTGTCAATTGCTCTTAATAATATGTTATTAATATATGATATATTTGATTATAAAATATTTTATCTTTTATCAATATTATTTAGAAATTGAGGAAACTATTTTTTTTTAATAAATGTGAGCTTTGATTCTATACCACTATAAAAAAATAAAATATAGCTCTCAAAAAATACCTCGAAAAAACATCTTCAGAGGCAGAATGATCTGAAAGAAAGAAAATCGAACTAGGGAATGGGAAGCCTGGGGTCAAATCCTGGCCCTGCCCTAACCAGCTGTGTGATCTGAGGCAAGTCACTAAACCTCTCAGTTTTCTCATTTATCAAATGAGGATTTGGGTCTGGTGAGCTGAGTCTTTCCAGGACCTCTATCTAAACAGGGTACCAAAACAAGAATCATGGGCAATACAGGGTTGGTGAAATTAGAGAATCCGAACTCCCCGTCTTCATAATGAAATTTCAAGAAACTGAACCTAAATCTCTGCTTATTCTACCCCCGACTCATACATATCAAGCTGGAAAATTCCAAGAGCTGCTGCCTCTATCAAGCCACCAGAGCCACCAGATTCATACGGCCAACTCAAGATTCACACTCAGCTGGTTCAACATTCGCAAATCTATAAATGCAATTCGCCTCATAAATAAAACCAAGAACAAAGACCATATGATTCTCTCAATAGATGCAGAAAAAGCATTTGATAAAGTCCAACACGCTTTTATGATAAAGACTCTAAACAAAATAGGTATAGATGGCTCATTCCTTAAAATTATCAAATCCATTTATGACAAACCTACGGCCAACATCATACTAAATGGGGAAAAACTGAAATCATTCCCACTTCGAACTGGAACCAGACAAGGATGCCCACTTTCCCCTCTTCTATGCAACATAGTGCTCTAAGTCCTAGCAATAGCAATTAGGCAAGATGGTGGTATTAAGGGTATCCAACTTGGTGCAGATAAGATCAAACTCTCACTCTTTGCTGATGATATGATATTATATCTAGAAAACCCCATGGACTCTTCCAAGAGACTCCTTGATTTGATAAATGAATTCAGTAAAGTCTCAGGTTATAAAATCAATATACACA